>JANRGW010045276.1:0-12481 GCA_024733675.1 Psilopsiagon aymara | reverse complement strand
GGGAGAGGAGTTTGGGGGAGTTTTGGTGTTTTATATGGGTTTTTTTTCCTCTTTTTCTTTTACACAGGGACAACCCAATTTAATCTCTGTGGTATTCCATCCACTTATTGTGTTTGAGAGAAACGTCCCCCAGCTTGTGAGGAGATGAACACGCGCAGACTCTACTTTCTATGTATTGTGCTGTTCATTACAATTTGAGCTGAAACGGGATTTTTCTCCCTCCTATACACAGACATAACACAGAAAAAGTTGAGTAACTAGATAAAACCAGCAAAACTAGGAAAGTAACTAGGAAAAAGCAGCAAAGTGTCACAGGAATATGTGGATATTTTCTAATGCTATGATGAACTTAACTGTCTAGTTATGGAGGCCTGTACCAGAAAATGGTATACAGCACACTACTATGTGTCTTCTGTGAAATTCACCCAAAACTGACCCCAGTAGTTCTAGCTTTAATAAGTAGGAAAGGTTGCACTCCCAGATACCAGAAAAAAATACCAGTACAAGTGACAGGCAAAATTTCTTGGAAAGGTTTAAGCAAATACCTAGACTCCCTGGCTACAGAATCATAGAATAGTTAGGGTTGGAAAGGACCTTAAGATCATCTAGTTCCAACGCCCCTGCCATGGGCAGGGACACCTCACAATAAACCATGTCACCCAAGGCTCTGCCCAACCTGGCCTCTGACACCACCAGGGCTGGAGCATTCACAGCTTCCTTGGGCAAAGAAAGAGATGCATTAAGTCCTTTAGTAGGATATATTCAAATGATTCCACTTGTCACCATGGGGGAAACAAAATTAACTGCATTACATTTAACGTTGTGAGTATATTATAGTATTTGAATTAAGCCATTCGGTATTTAACAGCAGGAGGATGTTCCTAGGGTGAAGATACATGTGCTGCCATCCTTAAAGGCCATTTTCCCAGCAGCGCAGAACAATAAAGCTACAATATACTGTCAGCTAGGACAGCATACAGGGCACAGAGCTCCCAGAGGAATTCAAGCAGTGGTAAAAAAAAAATCCAAACATTTTGCAAATCCATTAATACTAGGAAGACCAAAGATTTTTTCTGCTTCTTGCAGGGAGTTACCAAAATGACACTGAAAGGCAGAGTGTTTGGTATCTTTCTAACCTTCATCTACAATAAATTAGTTGCACACTCTGACAGGAAGGAGATATAAGCTCTCAGCCTGAAATGGTCTTTAAAGTACTGAGAAAGAGTTCAACCACAGAGAACTGGCTGATGACACAGGAGTTAATGGCAGTTTCTTTTCCTTTCTCATGGAGACAGGAGAGAGTACAGCAGATGTGAGCAACACAATTGTATTTTCTATCCTCAAAAGGATAGGGAAGAGGAGTCAGGAAGCGATAGATGATTTACTTAAATTTTATTGACAGAAAACAGCAAAAGAAGTAATGAAACTTCTATAAAATAATGAAAAAAAATAAGTAGCAGGAAACCAACTGATAAGTTCAAGTAGCATCAAATTAATTAATCCCCTGCCATGATAAGGTAACATGCCTTGCCCATAGAGGAAGTGCCAGTTCACATATTGCAGACAAAGCTGCATTTAGAAATTGGAGAAACACTTTGAAAAATGCTATTTAATTCAAAGAGGAAATGTCCAAAATTTGTAAAGTTGCATGAAGAAATAACAGAACTGGAGTAGGGTGGGACATGATGGCATGGAGAGCTGGATCTGGAGAAAAGGAGAAGAAGTTCATGAAGTTGCTGTAATTTCTGTGAAAAACACCTGCTCCATAGAGGGAAATATAAACAGAATTTTCAGGAAGCCATGTGAATACCAAGTACTCTCACTCTGGTCTGTATTGTTGATACCAAAGCTGGGCCCTGTCCAATCTGTGGTACACTGAGTTAAGAAAATGACTGATCAGTTGGAGAAATTAATGGATTTCTGAAATGGAGAAATATTTAACTCACTATAGAAGTGGAGACCGAAAGGAGGAAAGAAAGCTTCAAAGAGTTAAAAAAATATTTGAAGAACATTCTGCAAGGAATAAGTTATAACTTCATTGTGTCTTCTGAGAATGAAGAGAACTTGCAGGTATTTAGATCAGAGACTAGGAAAAGCTTTTTAACTTTGAGGACAGCTAACAGCTGGAATAGTTTGATTAACGAGACTGTCATCAATCTGCCTTGGACTAATGAGCTCTCTACCATTTAAAATCAGCTCAGATTATGTACCCACAAAATCTCTAAATACCTTTCAAATATCCATCCCCTACCATAATAAATGCTGGAATCTCTCTGATTTATTGCTGGAGATACTGCTATTACACTGCAAAAAGGAAGCTTTCATCCAAATATCACTGTATCTAGCAGAGAACTATACTCCTGTGTCCTTTGCACTATATATGCACAGCTTGCAAAACACCATTCTGCATAAGCCTGCTACTGGGCATATGATATTCATCACACGTGATTCTATCTTTCCATGAAATGCATTCTTAGATAGTATTCTAATTCACAGCATTTTCTCTTGGCTTCTGAGAACCCCCTGATACAGAAATACACAATGTCACAGCAATGACAATTGCTGCTCTACAACTATTCCCACTGAAAGTCAATTGAATTTCAATTTCTTTTAGTGGGGAAAGCCAGGAGGAGCCAATTGTCTTTGCTTTAGCACCACACAGTATTACTTTGAGTATCACTTAGGTTCAAAACAAAACCATATCAGATCCTGCTTGCAACCTTTCTCCTGACATGCTGCTCAGACTCCAAGTAGCAGTACCATATCAAGGGTGGGTTGTACTAAATACTCCATGTTGGTCATAAAAGCAAATAAATAAAATAATATATATTCTAAATATTACAAATAAACCCATGCAAAATTCAATGCCATTTGCTCTTGGTTTTACAGACTATGTTCTAATAGTGTGTTACCTAATTCTCCATCTCACAACTTCTGAATGGATTGAATCAGTGTGATCTTTTACATTTTGGACCTAATTCTCTAACATGGAAGAAATCTTGGCTCTTCTGTATGACAGGATGGGAGCTTGTTGGTACAATGTGAATGCTGTGTCCAGAACAGCTGCTCCCATGAATTCATGGGATCATATCCTTCACTTGCATTTGCTAAAGACACAGAATTACTAAGAAGCAATTCCAGTTGTCTGCTGATTGACTCAGCTTCCTGCGGTATTGAAGGGTGTAGCTATGAAAATCAAGACCAGATGTGCTCCCTCATTTTCACTTTGTTGGGATGTGCAAACAGTTGGGGTCTGTCAGCAGAGCTGATGCCATTCTCAAAGCCAGCTGAGGGTGGAGGAGCTGAAGTCTAAAAGTAAGCTCATTGACAAATTAAGAGCACAGTGGATGAAACAGAAAACTCATTTTAGATCATTATGATTTAGAGCTGACATTGATATGGAGCAAGCAAAACAAGTCACATTTTTTTAAATGAAGTCATAATCACAATACAATGGCTTTCTAGCCAAGTGCTCAATTCTACAGCTAACATTATGAAAATTATGAAGCAGATTATGCACAACCCATGCTGTGTGATTTTCTTAGCAACTGTTATAATTGCAGGCATATCTATCCATCTATCTATCCATCTCCCTCCTTTTTCTGCTTCCCTTGTACAGTTGTAGTATTTCCAAAATTTTTACTATGCGGAAAAGCATCAGTTTGCCCTTTTCCTCAAGCATGCCTGGTCTAAGATTGAGGCAGAACTGATACCCAAAGAAACATTGGCTATAAATTTCAACTCATATAAGCTACAGACTTCAAACTTGTGAAGCACTGAGTTTTATTCTAAAAATCAGTGTCTGATCTTCACGTGTATGGTGCCAATATTCTTTCAAACTGTAATTTTTACCATTCCTCAGAATTAAGTTGGAGCAGGAGATTTTCGAAGTAGAAATGGAAGCAGCAAGTTGTGCCATTCCCATAAATTTTCTGTAGAGGTTAACAAAGGAACAAAGGCAGACAGAAAAATAGTAGCTGAAATTTGTTACGGGCAGAAGAACTGACACTGCACTATTTTTTAACACCACAATTCGCAACTTGGCTAAATATAAAGATTATCTGTCAAGAAGCCATATACAAATGTCAGACAGTTGCAACTTCCTAGTTCTTCAACTGTAAAGCTAGAATAAATGGACTTCCTTCCTCCTTTTGTTTATTGCATCTGTTGATTCAGCAACTTCACATCAAGCAATGGCTATCTCTCTCAGTGACTATGAAAAATCAAGCCCAGGTAAAAACTCAGGTTCACATGAACAATCAGGGACACATAAAACCTCAGAAATGCTCTAAGTATAAACTACAGAGGTTTATAGGTTTTGAGGAAGTTTTTAAGACTCTTAGGGAAAAAAAAACCCTTATATCTCAAGTATATATATGGTGCTGTGAAGAAAACAGATCTAACCATTCTGTGTTTTGAAGGAGTAATTATTGTTTGTGCATTAAGTAATGAAAAGCAATAGGTTATCTCTCTGTATACAGGCAAGAATGTATGAACAAACTATGCCATCTGTCTGTGAGATACTTTTGTTAATCCAAATGTGATGCTGGACACAGTGAAGCTGTCTCCATAGTCTAAAACTGTGCTGTGAGAGCATTCTACATGGAGGAGTTTCATGGTCTAAGTGGAGGAGTTTCATGGTCTACATGGAGGAGTTTTCTGGTGCAAACACCAAGGTGTTTTCCACCCCTAGGGGCTTGCCCTGATTTCTGCCTTCAGTAAACTATACTGATGCATCTTACCCCTGGCACCATACTGAGTTAAACACCATCAATGTAAATAGTTGCACAGTTTTCCAAAAGCAGGGAAATGAAGCAGGACAATTGCAGAGGGGTGGCTATCTGCAGAGGGATAAATTCACAGAATCATAGAATTCTTGTTTGGGTTGTAAGGGATCTTAAAGATCATCTAGTTCCAGCCCCACTGCCAAAGGCAGTCCATTAAAAGAAATACTGGTTTATTTCTACATTAAAACATCTGAGTTCATCAATGCATCTCTCCCAAAGCTTCCCTAGAAAGACAGCTGTAGTAGCATGATGTAGGAGAGAACCACAATATCCAAATTCAGCAAAACATAACTCAGACCACCTGTAGGTCCTCTGGAATCAGAGAGAAATGACACACTGTGCTTTACACATATGCAGCCTCTCAGAAATTAATTGTCAAAAAAAGTTAAAGTTAAAAGCTTCAAAATGGAAGAATATCAAGATTCACATGACAAAGCACAGGATAGTAGGAATTGATAGTGCATATCAACCAGAGTAGTAACTGAGAAAACACACTGTTACTTTGATATTTTGAGATTAACTTCTGTTTCCAGGGGTTAATGATGAGAAAAGGAGATGTTTAGAGCAGGGTAGAATCACAGTAGACAAAGAAAGCTAGACAAGATGCAGCTAACTGTCCTGCATCTCCTTGTATTCTTTCAGCAGACCCTGAAGATTGCACTTTGTATTTGTGGGAGTAATCAATGGTCCCAATTAACCCAAATATTTCTCTTTTCACACTGTAGATGTCAGAGAGCAAGAAGGCTCAGGGAGAGGAGTGGAAAAATATCCTTCCTATTTTCAGCTGTGAACTTCAACAGTCTTAAAACCTCTATAACCAGCTTTTTTTTTGTGAACATGATCAATGATGCAGCAGTGATCTCAACTGTCTTACCAGGAATATGTTTATATGAGAGAGCTCCAGGGGTCTGGGAGAAAAAAGATAGAGAGGGGGATGAACCACAGAGTGTGCACTTAGACACAAGCAAAAAAGGTTAAATTTAGCTTGGTACATTGATAGTAAGGAAGAAATGGGGCTTATTCAGCCCTTGGATTTCTAAACAAAGTCAGTGTTTTCAAAAACTCATGTGAAGGATCTTGTCTGCAACTCTACCAGGTACAGGCATAATATACATACCATGCATATGCCACATTACTACCATCCACATGATTCACCATTATCTCTAGCCTCAATTTTCCCTTGGTCATTCAATGCCTGATTTCAGAACTTCTTCTAGTTAACAGAACTGGGAGCCTCTCACCCTGAAGAAGCCCAACATCCCACATATTACAACTTAAGCCTTACTGGCACAAGCTTCAACTGTAGTCATGCAGGGTGTCACCTAGCAATATGATTGGAACTGCCCATGAAAATACTGACACAGAATATGAAAAATCAAAGAGCTGGGCCAAGAGAAGGTGTTTTGTGGGGATTTTTAGCAATATCCTGAACACAAAGCTATAGATGATGCTTTCTGTTCAAAGCAGACAGAACTGATGTTCTCACTTAAGTCTCCGTAATTAGAAATGACTCTCATCATCTCAGTGGACTGATATGGGAGAGATATCGTGTGAACTTGAGATCTTCTGAACAGCCCAGGTTCAGACGCCAAGTCTTTTTCATGCTGGCTGAAAAGTTGCAGTTTAGGAAAAATCTGAGTTTTCTTATTGACCTAACAGCAATTCACCTGAAGTTGCAATTACAAGGGAGGCACATAAAATTGGGTGTATTTAATTACACGATTAAAGTGGAAGTGATTGAAGGCTACTGCGACACTACATACAGTACTACCCTTCCACGTGCCTGCGGTTCATTCTTGTTTTGACTGCTAGTGCAAATGGGATGTCACTCACAGTGAAGATGGATGCATAAGTTTTTCCTTTTGCGTAAAATGTTTCAATCATCCAGTCAGTAACTGATATGTGCAATTCAAACACTTTCTTGCACAAGGGTGAATTACATCCAAAGAAAGCACCCTGTACTCCATCACATATGCAAACAAACAAACACACAATCACCCTGTTGATTTCACTCATTTTACTGTAAGCAAACCTGCTACTATTTTGACAAGTAGGAAAATTTTCTCACTGGGCTACAAGATCGTGTGCAGCTCATTCAGCAACAAAATAAGCAGCCTCAACATTTCAATACTCCATAGCAGCTAATAATTCTTGTAGTTATGTGACACATACTGAAATTCCCTATCATTCAAACACTCCTTGAAGTATTTAATGTTGTAACAGATTTCTCAGACAAGAGACTGTTCACTGCTGTGTCTCTGTACTTTTGAAAGCTCTTGCCCAAGAAACCATCTTTTCTCTTCAGCCATTATAAATTTGATCCTCAGCTTCCCTTGAGTATCACAGTGCATCTGACTTGGACAGATTTAAATAGTTCATGCTTCCTAACACAGCCGGTGTTAAATTTAATTATAACATGAAAATTCTATCCTTGTTGAAGTGTTTTTTTTTTTTTAAATGCTTAAAAAAAAAAAAAAAAAAAAAAAAAAATAATTATTTATGCAAAAATTCCAATAGATCTCTTTGGGATTTGGCAATGAAAACCCACAGACAGACTCACAATTCCTAAAGAGATTTTGCAGAGGGAGTGACCATGTCTTCAAATTTGTTATTTTTTTAATTTGAATAGAAATTCCTGTCACTAATACAAATTATGTTATATCTTGTTAGTTTTCAGCTGCAGATTCAGAGCTTACCTCTCTGCCTTTCCATATTGCAGGCCCTTGCACTCATGGGGGACTTCAACCACCCTCATATCTGTTGGAGGGATGGTACAGCTCAGCATAAGCAATCCAGAAAATTCCTCAATTGTGTGAAAGACAACTTCATTCTGCAAATAACAGAGGAGCCGACAAGGAGAGGTGCCATGCTTGACCTCATGCTCACCAACAGGGAAGGGCTGATAGGAAATGTGATGCTCCAGGGCAGCCTGGATTGCAGCGATCAGGAGATGATTGAATTCGAGATCCTCAGGACAGTGAGAAGAGCGTGCAGCAACCTCACTGCCCTGGACTTCAAGAGAGCAAACTCTGGGCTCTTCAGGAACCTGCTCAGTAAGGCTCCAAGAGATATAGCCCTAGGGGGCAGGGGGGCCTAAGACTCTTGTTTGAAATTCAAGGATCACCTGCTGAAGCTCAGGAACGATGCATCCCTACTAGAAGGAATGCTGCAGGAGGGCCAGGAGACCTCCTTGGATGGATAAGGACCGGCTGAAGAAACTTAGAGGGGAAAAAGAGGCTTATAAAAGGTGGAAGCAAGGACAGGCGGCCTGGAAAGAATACAGGGATGTTGTCCAGGAAGCCATGGACCAGTTTAGGAAAGCTGGAGAAAGGCTGGAGAAGAGAAGGCTGTGTGGAGACCTCATAGCAGCCTTCCAGTATCTTAAGTGGGGCTATCGGGATGCTGGGAAGGGACTCTTCATTAGGGACTGTAGTGAGAGGATAAGGGTGAATGGGTTCAAACTTAAACAGGGGAAGTTTAGATTGGATATGAGGAAGAAATTCTTTACTGTGAGGGTGGTGAGGCACTGGAATGGGTTGCCCAGGGAAGTTGTGAATGCTCCATCTCTGGAGTTGTTCAAGGCCAGGTTGGACATGGCCTTGGGTGACATGGTTTAGTATGAGGTGTCCCTGCCCATGGCAGGGGGGTTTGAACTTGATGATCTTAAGGTCCTTTCCATCCATAACTATTCTATGATTCTGTGATTCTATATCGATAATTTATTGCAGAGCTGAAGCTCATATACAGATCTCACAGTTCACTGTGTAATTGACTTTAACTTCTTCCCTCACATAATAAATAAATTCGATAATATTGGAGCCTTTAAATTAACAAAGGATCAAATAACATTTTATGGGTTGCCTTGGCGATTTTCTAGCCAGCACCTCATTTTCCATAATACATCATTACAGCAATAGCACTCTGAAGTATTGTAGCTGTATTATAGCAGTATTAGTATGTGAGAGCTGCTGGTTTGAGATGACTATTAAACAGGTTTCAAGAATTCAAGAACCTCTAAACAGTCAATAAATTATACATTATCCAGGATTGCACAGCGAGATACAGCAGAGTCCATATGACTTAAGCAAAGCTGGAAGCTGACCATTCCCTTTCCAGGGATGCAGTCATGCGTGAGAAATCAGAAGCAAGCCCTTGTCTTATCAAAGTTTTTAATGGATGTCCTTTTAGTCATAAAAAAGCTCTAATATTTATTCAGTGTGTACTGTGTCTTCATTGTTTTTAATTTTCCTTTTGCAGCAAAAAATAGGTGGTCATATGGTGCATACCTACTGTAGATATTGACCAAATGTCTTTTCTATGCATTGTCCTGAAAACATCTTAGAAGTATACAACATAATGTGGTGAATATTTCTGAGTATACATTGGAAATGCTAAAAAGAAGCACAGTTCTATTGCCTGCTCCTTACAAAACAACTATTAGGACAGTTTTTCTTGTAAAGAGAAAAACTCACTTTAAATCATCAGACTGGCACAAGGCTTACAGGATACTATCAGGATGCCATTAGCACATTATTCTGAGAATTTAAGTTATGAACTGACCTTACCACAAAGCTCTCTTTGAAGAGAAAATCACTGTAGACATTTATGGTACTAAAAAGCTAGATGTATATTAATTCAGAAAGCATGGATGGGCAAGGAGTTACTCCCCAGTGTCAAATATCATCACTGCTGCCAAAGCAGTGCTCTACTGTCCAGGTTTCTGAAGGGACTCTCAAGAGGAAAAAAAAATTGCTTGCAATTGCCTTTATTTTTTACACAAGCTTACATTTATTTCAGTGACAGCTGAAATAGGTTGTGAAGGGTAATGTGTAAAATGTTCAAAACCAAAGTAAATCACAAACTGCCTGACAGAGTACAGCTGGACAGAGGACCACTCTAATCAATCAGTAAGTAAACAAAATGTTCAGGATAATATCAGGGAGGGGTGCTTGCTTCCTGAAGAACTTTTCTTCCTGTTCCATGCACCATTTTGATTTCAATTGATGTCTTTCACTTCCCTCTCCAATGAACTTTCTGCCTTCTTCCCACCACAGCCAGACCCAAAGATACAGAGTAATACTTCTATTTCAGTTGACCTCTTGAATGTCAAGAGCTTGAATAAATTAAAATTTAGGAGACCATGTAGGTCTAAATTTCCCTAAATTTACTGTCCAGAGTATTTGATTTGCTATAGTGACTTCACCCACCTCTGTGAAATCTGGTGATATTATATTTTAAGCTTGATTCATACTCAGTATGCTTCTCTTGGCCATTTATGCTGAAGTGACATAAACAAAGTGTCAGTTACTGCATTAGACCTTTATCAGCTGACTAGTTAATATTTGAACATATGCTGCTGTGCTGCCTACCATAAACCATTTTGATCAGATATATTTTCTTGCTCTGAACACTGATTTTCTTTTCTTCACATATTTGTCATAATTTAACCCTAGCCAGTAACTCAGCCATTTGCTCACCCTCTCCTTCCAGACAGGATGAAGAGAATATAAACCCCATGGCTTGAGATAAGAACAGTGCAATAGCTAAGTGCGATATAAAACTACTACTGCTACTAATAATATGGAAATAACGGGGAGAGAGAATATAAAACTTAGAGGGGAAAAGGAAAAAATACAATAAAAAGCAGTGCTGCACAATACAATTGCTCACCACTTGCCAACGATACCCAGCCTGACCCAAGTAGTGACCTGATCTGCCTTTCTGGGTAACTCTCCCCCATTTATATGCTGAGCATGATGTGCTGTGGTATGGAATACCCCTTTGGCTAGCTTGGGTCAGGTGTCCTGTCTCTGCTTCCTCCCAGCTTCTTGCGCCCCTCCTCATGGGCAGAGCATGAGACTGAAAAAGTCCTTGATCAGGCTAAGTGCTACTGAGCAAAAACTAAAACATTCGTGGGTTATCAGCATTGTTCTCAGACAAGTCAAAATAGAGCACTGCATCATCTACTAGGAAGGAGAATACGTAACTGTTACAGCTCAACTCAAGACAGTATTCACTCTTTACTCCATACTATTTACTTCATGCTCAGGTCCCACATTTTTCAATATACCATCACTTCTATATATATACACACACAGAGATGGACAGATATTCCTTAGTCTATGGATCAGCCCTATAACGTTTGCTGAGTTCATTCAGCCCAAGATGTTGAGCTTTATCTGTCATAACAGTCTTTCAGGGCAGAAGATAACGGTGTGTGGTGTTGGACTGTTGCCTGCTGATAACAGCACTGAGATCATCTGGTCACTGCTGAGCTTGTCTGGCTTCATTCTTTGTTGGGGTGATTGGAAGGAAGTCAGGGTCAGCTGATGATGACAGTTCTGATGATGAAGGACAGTTCTGGGAGACTCTGCTGCTGCTGCTGCCAGCTTTTCCCACAGCTTCACTCTCTGCTGACAATCTCGACAGCACATATTCTCTTTTCAAAGCCCAAAAGTGGTGGAGATAGGCATCTAGCTGATGGTCAATAAAAGTGTTATATAGCAGGCAACAGCGTGCAAGTGAGGTCCATTGGCTGTTTTCACACAAAATTAAATCCCTTCAAGGAACACACCAGACTTCACCATCTTTCTGCATTAGCTACCAGATACACAATGGTCCCTGAGTGAAAGCAATCCCCTGAGTGGGTTTGCCTTTACCTGAAGCAGGAATAACTCTGACTGACTTCCCCCACAAACACTTTATATGCACCACAGGAATTTTATCCCCCTCTTTAGCATGTAAAAGTTCTGTCTGGGCTGGGTCAGCCCCGTTGGCAGGTCCCCTAGTGCTGACTGAGCAGGTGGCTTTTGCTAAGTGCGTGACCCAATGTTTGAAAGTCCCACCAACCCACTGCTCTCAGTGTAGTACTCTACTGATCAAATCCTGTCTACAGTTACGAAAACATATATGAAAGGATATCTAACAGCAGTGTATCTACCAGTACCCAACAGCTATGGAATGGCTCACACACAAAGATGTCTCTGAATGTAAATGATATTATTCCTGCTTCCTGTGTTGATAAGAATATTATCAAACTCAACCTTTCCTCAGGCAAGAACTTGGCATATCAAGGTTCTTTAATCCACTCTAAACAATTCATGAATTGGGATGTTAATTACTGCTAAAGCAGTCTTATGAAGTTTAGTCTTCACATGAAAACCTCTCATCTTTTATTTCAGGCAAAGGTACAGTAAATTGCATGTAAGTCGCCGAAGGCCTGAATTGTGTAGGCCATCACAAATTGTGTGGGGCACCACTGATTGTCTATGTTACTGGCAGAGCCATACTTCCTTTATGCTCTTACATGAAAAAAGTATATTTATGTGATGCTGTGCAAGAGATTAGTGCCAAAGAAAAAAAATAATTAAATGAATCCTGCATTTCTTTCCCATTGCTCTTCTAGTATGCCTTATTTGTAAATATAGTTCTGAATTTTTTTCTATGCTCCAAATCACACCACTTGGAGGAGTGATTAGCCATTCTAACAACTAATTAGAAGTAGCAGGAAACCCATTTTTTCTGCTTTCTGTAGACAAATCCATAATGTCCTCATTAGCCTCCTGTCATGGGTTCAGCAGTAGCAGTCATTTTTCTCCTTCTTAGTAGTTGGTGGGGACTGTGTTTTTGACTTGTGGCCTGAGAACAGCGCTGATAACACCAATGTTTTTAGTTATGGCTTAGTGATGTTTGGT
>JANRGW010045275.1:0-36468 GCA_024733675.1 Psilopsiagon aymara | reverse complement strand
CCACAAGTCAAAAACACAGTGCTGCACCAGCTACCAAGAAGGGGAAAAATGACTGCTACTGCTGAACCCATGACACCACTTTAATTAGAAATACAGTAAAAGTTGCATAGAGAAGACTGAGGATCACATTGCTGATATTATTCTTAATTTACAGGCAAGAATTTTGTTCTGGATTATTTTTTTTTCTTTTACTCATTTCTATATATCCTGCTTCCCTGGAAATTCTAAGCATCATTGAAATTGATTGCCATGAAGCTGCAAGGTCAGAATTCAAGGATTCGTTAATTTTTTACAATTCCTACTGCCTTCATCTGGAGCTTGTGGCACTCAAACATTTTGAAAAACAGCCTCCTGGTTCAAAATGGCTAGGAAAACAATGCAAAATGATAAATCTCCCTCTGGCTGAGCCAAACTTCACCCTGGAGTGGTAGATCTGATGAAGAACTAGGAAATAAACTCCATTCTTTATCATGGGAAAAAAAAGAGCTCAAGCCTTTAAGCAAATTGATCAGCTGATAGTTGTTAATTATCACTGTTCTTCTGGAAGAGGCAGGTGCCTAATGCATCTGTTGCTAAATTTCAGCATCATTCAAGGTTTAGTTTTGCTAGCAGTAGTTCAACTAAAAGCAGCAACTGCATATGGAAAATTCATAGTCATATTTCAAAGACAAAGGCCAAGCAGTTTCTCCTGGTGTCTTCATGTGGGTTCTTATGTGTACTGTGTCCTTTCTAGCCAAGAGCACTTGGCCAAAGAAAATAACCCTCTTTAATGCTAACTAAAACCTGAACTACTGATAGTGACATCTGGTGGCACCTAAGAATGTCACATTTGAAAGTACATTTCTTGCTGGTGCAAAATGAAGGTTGTCGGATTGTCATATGGCCTGACATTTTTCCACCTGGAGTTAATAGAAGTCTTATTCGGTGATGTAAAGCTAGCATATCAATGAACCCCCCTTCCTCACCTCAGTGAGAGATGCCTATGAAACCTTAATCTACATGCAGTTATGGCATAGTATGCACCCCATCTCTATGGTGAGAGAATGAATTGAACACCCAAATGCTTCTCAGGTTATATTCCCTATGGGCACTGCAAAAAATACCTAATGTAACTGCGACTTATACATATGGTTATTCAAATGGGAGATGCTACCATGTATGAAGAAATAAATGTGGATACATACATCTGCTCTGCCACGGTTGCCGAAGTCTGGACTTACATCCTCTGCTCCCTTTTTTTCTTAACTGCGTAGATGGCATCTTGTCTATTTTACCTGCGGGTCCTGAAACACGCTCTTTAATTAGTGTCACAGCAGAAAACCAAACTGTGGTGCAGGAAGGAGAAAGAATATCACAACTGCTGCTAGTACATTGGTCACCCAAAAAACGATTAAATTGGTGCTAGTGTCCAAGCTGAAGAACCAGAAAAAATCACACATATTGTTCTTCATGTCTCCATTATGATTTTTACTCTGTTAGCCAAGATAGTAGCTAAGGACCTGTTTGTCTTTATGATTCAGTGAAGAAATATTTTTCAGTCTAAGACGCTCAACTTTGCTTTCCCAGAAAGAAGCATGATCTTTCTCCACTACATTTCGATTCATATTTCTTTCTAATAGCAACTTTAAACATACAAACAAGAGTGAATTGCAGTAATAGCCTCTTCAAGCTACATTTGGTAAGTGTTGGCACCTTCAGATAACATTTTTTAAAACCATGTTATTTGATTACATCATCTGTAGAGACTAACAAGAATTTTTGTAACTGTAGAGGTAACTGCTACCATAGGAGTATATGCAGATATGCTGAGGCTCAGGCAACTGCCATGTTACTTTCCTGTGGTCTCTGATGTACCAGCTGGAGCTATCTCTGCTGAGGACTTCTCACAAGGTATCTCAGGCAGCTAAAGCTGAAGCACATGTGTATGCATGTGGGTGTGCACACACAAAGACAAAGAGGGTCCCTGCCTGTATATAAATCAATAGTAATGTCTGAAACGTAGGTATGAATAATTCTTTTATCAATTGTCAAGCTCTCTTTTTAGAAAAACAGGTTGTTTACTGATCACAGAAATATGAAAATGAATAAACTTTGAATTCATACATTATTAGTATTAACTTGCAAACAAAACAGATAATATACATAATCTTCCCTCCATCTTGCTGCTAAACTTGCTCCAGTACAACATTTGGACACTTTTTAGCTTCCTTTATTTTCCTGCAATTACGTAGTTTCCTCATCTCTGGTCTTCTTTCTGAGATGGTTTCTCAGTCTCCAAGGGATAACCACAATATGCAGTGTTCATCTCCTGGAGCTGGCAGTGCTTGAGGAGAATGGCAGCTTCTCAGTTAATTTATAAACACTTCACAACCCTGCCAGCAACAAACAGCGAGGAGCCTTCACAGCAAGCAGCAGAGCATGTTTTGAGTTAATAGCTGACTGATTCTCAGATTTAGGTGAAAGCAGTAATGTGCTAGTTTGTGCCCAGATGGCACCGACACTGGGACAGGAAACAAATATTTTAGTCTTGCTTCAAGACAGGCCCTGAGTCCTTAAGGTGATCCTTAATGCCTATATTTATAATTTCCTCACTCACCTGTGCTCTGATTGACTCACTTTTTGGAGGATGTGTGCATTCAATCTGCCAGGCAAAGTGCCCAAGGTGAAAATTTCTTGTGGAAGTTCAGAAACATGAACTGTCACAGCTGAATTCTGAATGCCTCTAGATCCTTGCAGCTGAATTGCTTTTCCCTGCTCTCGGCATATATGTGGGTAGAGAGCTCTCCAGCCTCAACCTGCTTTTTCTTTATCACTTCTCTTCATTTGAGGGGCTTACAAGGTAAATACTACACTATCAAGCATATGGATTGCACTAACAAAATAGATGGCTTCTGCTTCAACAAAACCTTCCTGTAGAAGGTAGAATACTGTTAGATAAATTAAGGGCTTTAGCTTAAAGATTCTTTTCCAATCAAAAAAATTAAGACTGAAACTGGTTATGAGATAGTTCATGTAGCGGATCTATCTTAGAGAGTGTTCTGTATCACCCCTTGGGTGATGGGTGGTGGGGAGTGCACTGGCTTGGTCGGGCTGAGTATACGTGGTGAGCTGTTGTATTTTCTTTCTTTGTATTTCTCTTGCTATTATTATTATTAGTTGCAGCAGTAGTGGTTTGTGTTATACCTTAGTTATTAAACTGTTCTTATCTCAACCTGTGGGAGTTGCATTCTTTTGATTCTCCTTCCCATTCCTCCAGGAGGAGAGGGAAGAAAAAGGGGGAAGTGAGTGAACAAACTGCGTGGCTGATTTACGGTTTAAACCACGACACTGAGCATCTGTCAGAATTGCCTCAGATGTGTTTTGAACTCAACATGTGCATTCATAAATTTAGCAAATACTTTGAGTAGATTTCTAATTCAGGGATACTATCAATACACTCTTGTTTGCCCATTGCAAGGGGGCCGGAACTAGATGAACTTAAGGTCCTTTCCAACCCTAACTACTTTATGATTCTATTCTATGAGTCTATATATAAGAACTTTGCTTTAGAAGTAAAAATATAACACTACTCTTGGCTTTTGATCACAGATGAAGATTTTTGTCAAATGAAATTAATCCATATGGTGATTAGCAAGAAAACCTCACTTTTTTTTACCCCCTTGCTGACAAGAAAACCGAAACTCATTGTTATATTAAATGAATTATAATACCAATTCCTGAGTTACTGCTTCAAACAGACAACAAGGGGAGCTGTCTCAGCAAAAAGTAGTTCTTGGATAAGCTGTTCAGTGATTTTCATTTGCCTTCAGGCATGAGAGATTGAAGAGTTTATCTTCTTGAAATTGGAAGCAGATGCCTACCAGTAGAGTATTAGGGACTTGTACAATAACCGCAGTGAAGAGGAGGCAGAAGAGGCAAAATAAATACACAAAGACATTGGAGCTGTGTGACTGCTTTAAAAAGTTTTTGTAATCTTTCTGTGGATATTTTTATTCTTTTGGAGGTGGGGAATAAGCTTTTGCAGAACACCTTGGACTGAGATTCTGAAAGTTTCTCTTCACTTTCCAAATTAATTACAGATTTCTTCTGTCAATTTTGGTACAGGACTTAAGATGGGATAGAAAAGAGCACATAGGAGCTTAAAATGCAACATTAAAAGAAATTTGGCATATACATCAAAAGAGATCCAAAATCTCTTCATATGTCCTTTTGAATGCTGATGAATTCAGTGATCTTTGAGTCCAGGAGAGATGTACTGTATATCAAGCTTACACCCCACATCCAAAGGGCATTGATCTTTTCATCACAAAAAACAGTTAGGTGCGTGAAGCTCAGTCAGTGAACATTCCTGGAGATGCTATCACTAGTCTCAGGTTGCCTGGGATTCACAGACTAGGTACTTTTAAATCCCAGAAACACTGTGAGGCAGATTCTTCTTATGGGGGATAAGAAGCTTTTGTAATAAGAAATGCTTGATGCTAGAATTAATTAATTAACTCTGCAAACACAGTAAAATAAGCTAGATAAATCTAGGAAGAAAAACATGGATTTAAAATTTTCCATTACCTGTGGCAGTAGCCAAAAGGTTTATATCTGACTTCTGCTTGTTCTTTATTTACCAAGTGGGTACATCAGTTTAATGAAAAATGCGGTGCCAAGGCAGAATTGCCTACAGAACTGTGGCTTGGGTGGGACTATGCAGAAAAGAGGGGACTGCGAAAAGTTCAGAGCTGAAGATGGGCTAGGCAGACAGAAACTCAACAAGAACCACATGCAGACCTAGCTTCTGGTAAGAGCAGACTCATGGACAAGCTCACAAAATCAGAGACGCTGACACAGGATTTGTGCAACTTAAGAACCACTGGAAGTTGTTGGTCTTAGAACTAGACAGAGACCAGTTCTTGAAGGACATTGTGGGCAATGTCCTGTATGCTTGGGATTAAGCCATCTTCTTAAATCTCACTAACAGTTATCTGTCTATTCAAATAAATAAATAAAATCACCCTCATACAGTAAGCATTTTGAGTTTAAACACGTGATCATTGTTTGCATGTAGAGAGCCCTGGTTTTCTTTGATATATAGGATTTAAAGAAGTGGGAAGCTCATGCAACCCCAGGAAGGTTTTTAGAATATCTGAATGTTTGTTATGATTTAAAGAGTTCTTAAGGCAGGGAGGGGCAAGGAGAGGGAGGTGAGAGAAGACATCAGAGAGTCCAAAGCCAACGGCATAAACACAGACATCAATTTCATAAATTAAGGAAGAATAAGAAGATGGGTGTTGGAAATGATTCCACCATGGGATGTTCTTGTCGCCAGGCAGAATAATGAAGGATCTATTTCTTATGAAGGACAGGTAAATTCAAAGAGAGATAATTCAGGCTTGAATTGAGAGAGGAGTAGGTTTCTGATGATATCTTGAACAAACAAGAAACATGACCTCAAGGAAATTTGCAAAAGCAGTTCAACACTGGAGAGGATAAGGATTAAAGAAGCTGGTAAGTATAATCTATAATTGAGTTTTCATCTCTTCTTTTGCACACCACCATTTCATCCTGATTTGATAGATTAGAGATGTTTCTTTTAAATCTTGGCTGGTTTAAAAGTGATTTTAAGGTATTCTGACAAACTTGTTTCCTTGTCAGATTGACAAATATGACAGACTGAAGTGGAATGCCTCTTTATGTGCTGGGAGAGTCGCAACAGTTGGGAAACATAATCTAAACACTATTCCCTGACACTGACAGCTACAATACAGTAAGCCAGTTTCCTGCTATGAACTTCAACACATATTCATTGGGTAAGAGATGAAGAAAATTGTGGAGTTTAGGAAAAAAATGCTGTTGTCATTAAAGAGGCTCAATTTAGGACTGACTCTGGCACTAGAGGCAGGACAGGTACATGCATGCTATTGGACTTTCTCTAACAAGTATCGACCACTGTGGCACTGCTTTAAGATCCTAAACTGATCTGGTCTCTAACCCTGAAATATATAGAATCATAGGACCAATTGTTGCTAGATCAGTATCTGTTTGGTACAAACTCACCACTTAGGTCCTAACTCACCTTGGAAATTGCACTTCAAATTCAAATTTTAAATTTCTCTGTAAGATCCTGGCAGTTCTGATGGGCTGGACAGTTCCAGACTTTAGGGCAAGCTTGAACTTCATTTACTCAGAATAAGAAATTAATATTTGTCACTCAGAGGGTACTATCTATTTCACAGAGAAGACAGTTTAGAACTCTTTCATTTTGATTACCACCATGTTAAAATGAGATTTGAATATGGTCTAATCCTCTTAGATCATTATGAGAGTCACTGATTTCAGTGTGTATGTTAAAGAAGTGACAGTTAGTTAATGGCTGCCGATTTCCAGGAAATGTTATCTGAAAAACTGACTTGAGATACCTTTCCAAAGTCTAAATTTTGGTCCTTTAAGAGTATGACTTCATTATGCAAGATGATAAAGGTGTGATATATGAATTTTTGGGAGAACTACTTATGACTAGATGGAGTTCATGAGATCATGTTTTCTACTGTGACTCAAGATCCTCAGTATTACACTGGAGACCTACAGAGGAGCAGATGTTTGCATAACTGTTTTGTTCCATATTTCCAGACAAATTTATACTCACAATTTATTGCTTTAAATGTGATTGGGGGGGGGGGGGAAAGCAAAATCGACAAATCCTAATATAAAAAGTTTTTGTAAATAGTAATCAATCCAACCAGATAAAATTATTTAACGAAAATGGAATGAGTGCTTATTGTGGAATGATTTATCACTAATGATTGTAACAGGGGCAGAGTGTCTTAATAAATCAGTAACCTGGAAAACACATCAATTATTTTGAAGGTTAATGGATTTTTTTGTTTGCTCTCCAAAAATTGTGAAGATATTCTCTTGAATACTTCAAACTATTCAAACCCAAAATAAACCAATAACATTGATAAAAAAAATCAGGATGGTTTATAAAGCAGAATAAAGTACTATTGACACAAAAATAAGGAGAATGTATTTACGACTAAGAGCAAGTGGAACTGTTGTAGCATGATGCATATTGGACTGCAGATAAGATACTAAGAAAAACAATTTGTGTTACATCTCCCACCTCTTTTGAAACTAATTCAGATCAGGAATTTTCATCAGAAACATTCTTTATGGAAGCTTAGCATTTTTTTTAATATTTTTTTTACCTCTCTAGTGGCAAATACTTCTAAAAATCAGAACGGGAATCTTGTCAAAATATGATGCAGTAGCTAATCTGATACTTGAAATACTTGTCTGTAATCCAGCAGACTATGGAATTTTGACAATAATTTCCTAATCAAAATGGTGAAGGCTTATAAACTTTTAAGGAGTCTTCATTTAATTTCCAAAGACTAAATATTTGAATCTTTTCTTGAAGAGACTGAATACCTATTTTTCCATCTATACATTTATACTTTTGTTGTACAGATTTCCAAAGTACAACTGCAAAAGAGATGTTATAGCATAAGCTGGATAAGAGTGTATAATGTACGATTGCAGTATGCAATGTAATTTTTTTAGATGCGCTTTAAAATCCAACAATAGGGACATGGAATCTAAATATTGCACAGACATACCAAATAGCATCAATTTAAGTGGGTTTAGATGCTCTGCATTTTTGAGAAACAGGTTGCTTAAAAGTTTATGGCTGCAATTTTGAGCATCCACTTTCATGACAAATTGAATACAAAGTCTTTAACAAACACTTTATTAGACAACTAACATGGAACAGATTTTATAGAAGAAAGTAGATTTTAAAACAGATATTTTTTCACAAAAGTGAAATATTCAGAGCTTTAGAGTATTTTAATAAAAAAAGAATTCTTGTTTTGCTCAGTCTTTCAGTATGCTCTTGAACTTCCAGACAGATGGAGAAAAGGAAGATTTAAATAGATCTCTAGGACACTTAGACAGTAGACAATTTCACCACCTAAAAAAAACCCCAAAAAGCTATGATTGTGTAGGGGCAAAATTCTTAATGGAAATTGATTTGCAAAATAAATGTTGTTGATAAAAGCCATATTTTCTTTACTGTTGGAAAAGAAAAAAATACACATGTACTTTGTAAGCATGCACTGTGTGGTTGCTTATTTTGACTAAATTATGTACAGCTCACATTTGAGATTGTTTTCATTTCACAGTTTATTCTACCCTTAAGTATTTTGTTGTTAACTATACTCAGTTGTAAATCCCTTAGATTAAATAGTGTATTTCAGGTTTATAGTTGCAGAAGCAAACAAATCAACATCAAATATTCAGTTGCCAATTGTTAAGGAGGGTAGCAGGGGGCAGGAAGAGTAATATCCATCTCTGTTGATTTTTTTCATCATATCACCTTCTGAATTCTTACTGTCCAGAAGGATGTTTATTTTTCCTTACTTTGAGTATATCAGAAATGCTTTTAATTTTCACATAGTTAATTAATTATTTTGTCTAGGGATTTTAGTTCACATAGTGATGAAAAGGGTTTGCTTTAATTCCCCTCAGCCTACACCGGATGCTTTGAAGTGCACCGCTGAGATCCTCAGGGCAGCCTACAGATGGCAGCAACAATTGTGTCATGTGTTCCCGGGGGCAATCCACGGTGGTAGTAGGACAAATTAAAAATAGTTTGTCATTTTGAAAGATATATTTAGGACAGGGTATTTTTCAAGCAAAAGAGCAGGGATGATGTGCATCTGGAGGCAAAAGATTAGAAAACTTTACAGCGGGAGTGGCAGAGATATATGGTGCTCTCATGCAATATAGCCTGATTTAGAGAAAAGAAATTGACCTGTTAGGCAAAGCCTGAATAAGTGACTATTCTCCATACAGGGATGTGGATCAAAGAGATAGACAGAAGACTAGAACAAAAATTCCTTGCTTTTTTCCCAACTCATCTGAAGTCAGTTCAATTCTTTCCTGTCTCATTTAACCAACATTTCACAACAAACAAACCCAAAGCTGCAAGTTAACTAGGCTCTCTTGTATAACATAGCAAATTGAGTAAGACCTGTTATAGAAAGTGAAATGTTTCAAATAATGGCTAAGTTAAGAGTTAGCTTTCCTACAGAAATCCTGCGACCCACATTCCAGTTCCAGTCTGTGCACCACACACTTCAGACTCCAGTGCTTTTCATCTTGTATGAGACAAACAGCCTTCTTTTTCCTATTATCCTGTAGTTAGTATTCATGTAATCTTGCTTTCTTGCTCTCAAGATAAACAAGCAATTGACACTCCCTTCATTTTCAACCAGGCTTACAATTAAAAAAGCTGCAACCACTTTCACAGACATAATTAGTAGCATACGGGAATTCTGGATCCAGATCTGTACCATGGCTGTCACCAGTGAAGCAGAAGATGTGTCTAGACGGCAGACAGAGAGGTGATGGAAAGTTCTACCTGAGCTGTCTCTAGCTAATCTGGGTTTCAGTAACAGAGAAAATGCATGAAAGGAACATCTGTGTAGTTGTACCAGACAAAAAAATGACTCTCATGAACTTGCTGACTCAGCTTTGTTATCATTTGCATTCAAATGCGAAGGACTAAATGTTTTATTTCTTTTGCCCCTAAATTCAGAGCTACTGTTACCCTAACTGTATCTCTGTGGAGCCAATAGCACTTTGAAAGCCCTGATGCAACATGTGTTACGGGCCCGCAAGCAAAGATTTTAGGTGTTCACAACACCTGGGCTATCCATCTCTACAGCACAGGTTTCAATCCGGCTATTCCTGCATGGAGTCTGTCAGTGCCGGAACAGTGGCATTCCTCATATGAAGACTTTGAAAAATACAAAATCCAGTTATCCCACTGTATTTTTCTTTGATTTACACTGAGTTAAAAATATGAAATTAAACTCTAAATTAAAAATTTCATTTTGATGTTCATCAGCTGATGTTCATCATGCCTTTCTCTGGCTGATTAAGGAAGTCAGTGTTTTCTCTTTGTAGGGATATCAGATCACCGTTATCATCTTCTGATGAACGAACAAATTGAGAGCTTTAAAACTCTAATTTTAATGGATTTTTCTCATTCTTTTAATCACATTTGTGACTTTTTTCTCTTCCCTTTAACAACTTCATACTATTTTAAAAGAATACTTTCACACCAGACTTGTATAGAATATTAAAGTTTCTGTTTCAGCAATGCCACACACTGGAAGAAAACATAATTGTTTCCTTATTCACTGTTGCCCTGATAACTAGACCAAATCAATCTTTTTGCCACAATATTTTAACTCTGGAAAAATGAAAATTTGTGTACTGTGACCCCAAAATCCTGTCAGGAATCAAGATCTGCTTCTTTAAAAATCCCATTTGACAGAGAACCTCTGCATTTTTTGTTCTATTTTTGGTGTGCATGTATATGCATGCTGTGCTATACATTAGAGGAAAAATTAGAGAACTTCTGCATTTTATTCGGGAACACATTACATTGCAAAATATACATTCTGCTCTAAACAAATTAGTAGACTGACAAACATAAGGCATAACCAAAAAACAAAAAATGGTTGGCTGACAGAAGACAAAAACTGAGAATGAAGAAATTATACAAAAATATTAGAAATGGGTCAGTTTTAAATATCTGTTAAAGGTATTTTAATGAAGATAGAGATTTAACTAGTAGTATGGAAATGAAATTAGCAAAGTTGATATTGAACATCTGAAAGTCTTTTTTCTGTTAACGTGTGATGCACATTTGCTAAAGGAAGATTTGTCTCTTGGGACTGGAAAAAATATTTGGATGGAAATAATCTCAATTGAGTAGAGATGTGGACCAGATGGTCTCATTATTTCAGTAAATAAATAATGTAATGAGTCTAATACCATAATCTATTAAGTAAGCAAATGCCATTTTTAATTACCAATTTTCTAAAGATAGTTTTTGGAAGTAAATGGTCACTCTGAATGCAAAATATACTTTAAAGGAATTTTAAGAAGAAAGTAATTCCATTTTCAAGGAAGTTTGAGTAGTTATGAAATTAAGATATGCATCTACCTCAGTCTTAAAGCAGAGATGCATCTTGGGAAATTGTAATATAGCATAGCCCACAGCAAACCAGATTCAGTGAAAAACACACAAAGTTAATTTTCTAGACTGTACCTGTTACCTTCTATAAAATATTGTGGAAAAACTTCAATTGTAGTGGCATTTGAATCAAACTCTAAATTTTAGAAAATAAACTGTAGACTCTAAACATAATGAATACTTCAGAAAAAAAATCCAAACAAAACAGGCTTATTCAACCACCAGAAAAAATGCATTAAAATGAAATTAAAGTTGTGATACAAAAAAAAATGATGTTAAAGAATTTTTTTAAAATAACACTTACCATATGGTGTACAACACATTGACACAACTGAGTACATTTGAAAAGTAGTTAAGAGACAGCCTGTTGTGTCTAGGTGTCGGCTGACATCTGGTAACTCTTTCTTCATTCAGAGTTTAATTTTGTTCGATTTTGTGTCACAATCCTCCTTTTAGCATACTGAACTAACTTCCTAATTCTAGTGGGTAGCTGAAATGCATCAAAATGCACTCAGTTCAGAGGACAGTTTAGAAAGAGGCAGATATATACACAGAGATTTTATATAAACTAACATTCTCCCCCCTCCCTCCTTGGTTGAGATGATATACCCACAGTGACAGAGCAACTTGGTGGGCACATGGCATCTATCTACTGGGGCCAGGAGAAGCCAGATTAATGAATTACCTTCAAGACCAGAAAAATTTCATCAAAAGACATGGATTCCATCATAAACATAGCTCCTGAAGAAATTCCTCAGCAGCTTGGAGTCTTTGAAGTGGTTATACTCAATAGACACTTCTACCTCTAAAGGCAACTGGTAACTAATGTGTTAACAAGAGTCATAAGAATGACATGTCCTGGAGAGAACTTGTTCACATATATGTTCACATATATGTTCACATAGCTGTTGCATGAGCTTGATAGTGAGATGGTATTATTAATACAAACCTCAGATAAGGCCCCTCAAGCATAACCCTTTTGCATTGTTCCTTAAGTTACTAAATTTCATATTTTGAGCACAAAGATTATGGCTTTTTATCTGAATTGGGTCTCTTGCTTTTCCATACACCGATTTAACCTTGTACGTTGCACATAAACTCAGCTGAACTGAACTTGGATTCCCACACAGCCACTGTCTTCCTCTTCTGTCTTTAATTCAGTCTCTACCTATATTATCTCTAGCATCTAACTAAGGGCAAACACTAACTCCCAGATAATCCTTATCCAAACTAATCTAACCTATTTATCTAAAATTTCTTTTCCCCTTCTGCTTCTTACTTTGTATTCTCTGCTAGCCTAAAGGTTTGGCAGAAAGGGAGATTTCTAGTGAATGGAAGGTGCCTCTCAATTGGGCTACTTCTTCCAAACATTTTGTGTAATCAGTGTCATCTCCAAACTTCAGTTTGGATAACTGTCATACAACTAGGTGCATGTTTCCCTAATAAACAAGACAGTTTGGAATTATAATACCTATTCTAGTAGAAAAATAACAGAGAACATAAAATAAACTTTTCCGATTTAGAAGAAATATCCATCTAGCCTAGTTTTCCATCTTTGAAAACAGCTCAGTAACAGAGAATGCACAATAAAAAAGAACCACATATATTTAAGATAAATCCTTCTTTTCGCATACTGCCTACCAGCTTCTGGTATCCAGTCGTTTGAAACAGAGATTACATCTGAGCCATATTTTACCACCTCTACCAGATCTATTCCCAATGAAACCATCTGATCTTTTAACACTCATTTATGTTTTTGTTCATAAAGCAATCTATGCGAATGGATCCTACAGCTGAATGATGCACTGTTGTCCTGTGTTCAGCAATAGCAGTCATTTTTCTGCTTAGTAGCTGCTGTAGTGCTGCGCTTTTGACTTTCAGCACACGAGCAGTGCTGATAACACCAATGTTTTTAGTTGTTGCTCAGTAATGTTTACTCTGACCAAGGACTTCCCAAGTCTCATGCTCTGCCAGGGAGGAGGGAAGCTGGGAGGAAGCAGAGACAGGACACCTGACCAAAACTAGCCAAAGGGGTATTCTATACCGCAGCATGTCATGCCCACTATATAAACTGGGGGCAGTTACCCGGAAAGACTAGATCACTGCTCCGGTTGGGCTGGGTATCAGTCTGTGGCTGGTGAGCGGTTGTATTCTCTTCCCTTGTTATTTCCCTTATCATTATTATTATTAGTGGTAGCAGTAGTGGTTTGTGTTATACCTTAGTTACTGGACTGCTCTTATCTCAGCCTGCGGGAGTTACATTCTTTCAATTCTCCCTCCCCAGTTCTTCTGGGAGCAGGGGGAGGAAGTGGGAGGAGTGAGAGAGCAGCTGCATGGTTCTGGATTGCTGGCTGGGCTTAAACCATGACAGCTGTGTGAAAAGCACTTACTTCTGTTTGCTTTAAACTCTCTGCTTAGTAACACATTGGGTCGTCCTTAGTTCTTGTGCTGTGCCAAATTGTGAATAATTGTTCCTATTGTTATGCAGCATATCACTGTGGTTAATGTCTTCCTCATATGGCTAGCAAACTGAGTTCTAGTCTATTAACTGTCTTCTTTTATGAAGGCTGTTACATATTTCTGATCATCTTGCTTCTACTTCTCTTCATTTCATTTTTTTTTTTTTCTATTATGTCCTATTTCAGATAGATATGTGTACCAGGACAGTACACCTTATGCAAGATATAGGTGCACCATAGATTTATACAGACTACTGTGATGTTCTGTGCTCTGTTGAATACTTAAGATATTACTATCAGAAGTATCAGCTGCATTGCAAATTCTTCTGCTACTGTGATTTAACAGAAATGAAAATGAGGCTACAGAAGAGAACATAAAATAAATATTATTGTCACAGACATGATACTCGTAAGCACTGTGTTGTATTTCCATTTAACCTAGGCTGTCTCATATATATCTTCATATATAACCTTTCTCATTTATCTTCATGTATAAGTATGTCTTATCAGCCTAAGATTTTCCCTTTACAATTTCCTTTTTACTATAAAAAGTTTGTTTAAAAAGGCTGGGTTGGCCAGTACCGTGATTTCTTAAGAAAGAAAGAAAGAAGGAAAAAGGAAAAGAAATAGCACTGTGAACTTGATCAGAACTTCATCACAACTTCTCCTAAATTCCCAGCTGAGATGTAGGGGGTGTTTTCTTCTCTGATGTTTACAATAATTTAAAAGTTAATGAGGGCAAAGAATTTGTCAGGGATTGTTTTTCTCTCATAGCACAATGAGAAGACAAAGGAAAGACTTTGAATGCATTCATCTTATGACCGTCGCCAGCAGCAAGTGATCTAGCAGGATAAAATTCAGACAAGACAAAATAATAACTT
Source organism: Psilopsiagon aymara (assembly GCA_024733675.1). Lineage (NCBI taxonomy): Eukaryota > Metazoa > Chordata > Aves > Psittaciformes > Psittacidae > Psilopsiagon > Psilopsiagon aymara. The sequence goes on along the minus strand of JANRGW010045275.1, from coordinate 22,090 downwards.
TGTCATAATATGCCTGGTTTTTCACTTATGTAAAAAATAAAAATCAGATTAGTGAATCTGTAAGAGAGCATTCAATTAAAAATGTTTCGTTGGAATAATGTTTTAACTGGAGAATTGCCTGTGATATCTTCAATAACATTTCAGCTATCATGGTTCTGTGCTGCTCATAGGAAATAAAATTACAGTGGATCTGCTGTTTGAAAGCTAATCATTCCTCTCTCATTTAGTGAATTGGTAGGATGTGTTTGTTTAAGAATATGGTTCAGTTTAACATGACATAACATTTGGTGAATGAATAATAAAGAAGAATCTAAAAGATAACAGCAAACAAAATTTAAACAAAAATCCTACAATCCAAACAGAATATTGCTTTATTAATGCTTAAAATCTGAAAAAAATGTGCAAATTAATCATTGCTTAATGCCTAGTTACCAGAACACTAGTGACAATAAATTGTACACCAATTTAAATTCTAATGCAAATGCTTAACTGCAGTGTATATTTTTAGGTCTGCAATGTATTCCATCATTGATTTTCACAAGGAATTTCACAGGCATTAGCTTCTTTTTCTTGTCTCTAAGTTGAGAATTATTCTGTATATTTAGGAGGGATCTTATAATATTGCTTTTTACAAGTAGTTTTCTGTTTTCCATTGTAACATGAATGGTCAAAAATCTTTACTGGGTCAGAGAAGCCTTCAGGTCTTGGCATACCATGCTTGTTCTGTATGTCCTGATTAAGTACCATAATCTATACCCTAGAGGTAACTTACAAAACAACAACAGGATACTCATTTAAGACAGAACGTACAGCCTCCAAAACAGGCTGATCTCTCATTTGACCTCATCAGTTCTGTCCATTTTTGCATTGTGTACTCAGTCAGTTCTTTAGCTAAGTTTAGCAAGCTGAACCTAAAAGTGTATCATTTTAGGCAGTATAATCTGATATTACAAGTGCAATGAATCTGAAGTTCTTAGCTACTTTGCATTTGTATTCTGATTTAATACTTTGGTGCTACACTCATGGTCAGACAACTCAGTGCCAAACCTACTCCTGTGATGAGTCTTTTGCTTACTAGCTATTTTGGCAATACGATGGCACTTAGCACCTCTACTGATTTCAGAAAGTCTCTGTGGGTCTTCAATGTACTTGAAATTCAGGGGTTTTTTCTACTGAGATACCTAGATATGAATGTAAGAACAGACTTTTAGCCTTCTTCACCTTTAATTTTGACAGGATTAAATTAATTGGGTTCAAACTTTAAACAGAGCATAAATTAGAATTGCAAAAATAGCTTCCTGGCATGTGAATCCTTTGTGAGACTGGTTTGTTTGGTTTTTTTTTTTCTTTTCTTATAAGTATAGAGCATATTGTCAGAACTTAACTTATAATAAATAACAGATAATTAAAGTATGCTCACTCACAGCAAGGCTAAATTTGACCCTGTATTTACAAACTGACGAACCATCTAGGCAGCTACTGTGCCTCAGGTGGTGCTATTGTATTCCTAATCATACTTATTGCCAATTAAAAGAAAAAGTAGAAGTCACTAACATAATTATTGCAATGAAATGAAAAAGTCATTCCCACAATAACACTGAAACAGCTAAAAGGTCACAGACTGCCTTTCATTAAGAGTCTTTTAAGATATGATTTTTAAAGCACAATGAGCATAAATATCCATTTTGTTCTTGAGCAAACTCCCAGATCCCTGCAAAGGTGTTGTAATGAGATAGTGGCTTAGTGTTATATTTCTTCAAAGCAATAGGCAGTAGTTCCATCTGTCCCCATACACAGCTCATTTCTTGAGAGTTACATGTGCAGCTTTTTTACAGAAAATATGGATTTTTTAACAGGGACTAAGGAGTCAATAACGAGGCATCAAAATTCTTTATATTGCCTTTAATTGCACATTTTTATTGAAAATGAGCTGTGGGCTCTATATTCTTTTAGAATTTCAAACATGCTATTGTCGTGGGTTCAGCAGTAGCAGTCATTTTTCTCCTTCTCGGTAGCTGGTGCAGTGCTGTGGTTTTGACTTGTGGCCTGGGAACAGTGCTGATAACACCAATGTTTTCAATTATGGCTTAGTGATGTTTGGTCTGGCCAAGGACTTTCGGAGCCCCATGCTCTGCCAGGGAAGAGGGGAAGCCGGGAGGAAGCAGAGACAGGAAACCTGACCCAAACCAGACAAAGAGGTATTCCACACCACAGCACGTCATACGCAGGATGCAGAAACAGAGAGCAGAGACCCAGAAGGGTGGTGGGGGTGCACGGCTTGGTCAGGCTGGGTATACGTGGTGAGCTGTTGTATTTTCTTCCCTTGTGTTTCTCTTGTCATTATTATTACTAGTGGTAGCAGTAGTGGTTTGTGTTATATCTTAGTTATTAAACTGTTCTTATCTCAACCTGTGGGAGTTGCATTCTTTCAAATCTTCATGTAGCAAACTGCATGGCTGATTTACGGCCTAAACCACAACAGCCATAATTTGAATTGCTTTTTAATTTTTATTTTTATTTTTTTGTCCTGAAAGCCTTTACATTTGTTTTTACTCATTTTAGTGGTAAAACACAACAAGGTAGCATACAGAGGGTGGAAGTGTGAATGGGCAATCCAGGAGGAGTACGGAAACATTGTCTGAGCATCCAGGGGTGAAGTTAGGAAAGCTAAAGCCCACAGAGAATGGAATCTGGCATGGGATGTCAAAACCAAGAACGGCTTCATTAAGTAAGTATGTGATAAAAGGAAGACTAGGCAAAATGAGGGCCCACTGCTCAATGAGGTGGGAGAACTGATTACACAGGACATGAGAACACTGAGATACTCAATGCCATCTGTGCTTTAGTCTTTACTAGCACGACTACCCTTCAAGAATTCCCTGATCCCAGTGAATGAGTGGAGCAAGCAAAATGAATGCTCAGTGAGGGAGGATTAGATCAGGGAATACTTAAGCAAATTGAGCCATGAAGGGATGTACCCACTGGCGCTAAGGGAGCTGGCAGATGTCCTTGAAAGGCCACTCTCAATAATCATTGATCAACCATGGCAACTGGGGGAAGTGTCCAAAGACTGCAGGAAAGCAAATGTCACTCCTATCCTCAAGAAGGGCGACAAGGAGCACCCAGTGAAGTACAGGCTGGTCACCCTCTCCTCAATATCTCGAAAGCTGATGGAGTAACTAATCCTGGAAACCATTTCCAGGCACAGTAAGGACAAGAAATTCTTTAGGAGTAGTCAGCATAGCTTCACCAAGGGTCATGACGGGGAAGCACGTACCATCATCAAGTCTGTGAATAACACAAAATGATGAGTAGGTGACTTAATTGTTGATCTTTTAGGATGCAGATTGGTCCACTGTATTTATTCTAAAGCTGGGAATCTAGACTGAGAAGAACCAGTCCAGGTAAGACCTAATCTAATCTTGCATCGGAAGATTTTTATAGGGAAATTAGAGACATGACTCTCCAGAAGGTCATTTACTCTGTACCTGTCTAGGAAAATGAGTCTTTGTTCTGAACAGACATAAACAGCCCAAACAAAACAAAACAAAACAAAACAAAACAAAACAAAAAACAAAAAAATGCTGTTGTACCAGGGAGTGGTTACTTCAATACTTTTGGAACAGGAAATATTTAAAAATGTGACTGAGGTTAAATCCCCCTCCTCCTTTCTTCAATTACTAAAGTATCATTGGCATTCAAATTGGAAGAATATCAGAAAGGCATGTAATTTTTGATCCAGAAGACTCCAGGGACTGCTGTGAGGAATGCAGATTTACAGCTTGCATAGGACAGAACGACAAAACTCAGAAAATAATCTGTGGTACAGGTGATTTCTACGTAGGCAGAATTCAAAAGCACTCCCATCTCAAGAACTGTGCTCCTTGTTTTGCTTTGGAACTGTCGTGAAATCCAGACACTTTTGCTGGAAATGCAGCAGAAAGCCTTTCCTGAGAGCTTTGAAGTGAAATGACGGGAATCCCTCCAACAATTAAAATTATGTGTAAGTTAATGTAACATCAGGAAAACAGAGAACATGAGTAAGCAGCTTTGTTACACAAGTCAAGAGCAAATATGTAGTGTTTTCTTCTCTTCCCAAATGTTTCTCTACTTATGTATTTTCTCCTCTACAACTGGAACACATTGACAATTTTTGTTGTTGTATATCATGCTATAGTTGATGCATATTTTAAAGAATTTAAACAGCCGTGGCTCAGGTCCAGTGTTTTTAGAAAAGATGCAACATGGACAAATTCGATCTTTTCGCAAGCATTCCCATATCTGCCCCTTTCTGCGCTGAATTCAATGCCAGCACTGGATGTGAAAGCACTTCTATTTACATCTATGCTGTTACTCCTGCAGAAGCTGTAACATTCAAGGTCATGACTCATAACAGGGAAAATCAAATTTTCCTGCAGTTCCTTTACCAGTGTCTGCCAGTAAGTCCCATTAGTTGTTATAGTGTTTCAGAAGCTCTCTCCCTTTCTAAGCACAAAGAAAAAATACCTCAGTCCTTTAGAGGCCTTTCTTCTTTCTGCTTCCTCTGAGATCTCTCAGACTTCACACAGCTGATGATATCTTTCTCAGACTAGCAGACACATCTCTCTAAGTAAAACTGCCAGCAGCAAATGTCAACTATTTTCTTTTATCAATACTAAGATGGTCCCTAACAGCTAGGTTTAGTTTTTTGGTTCTTAGCTGTAGTTGAGAGCTGTGGCAGTTAATGATAATGACTTATATTTGTCTAGTACCTTTCATCTAGCAGCATCTAGCAGGTTCCAAAAGTGTTTTATCTGATTGACAAAATGTGTAGAGGGAGCTCTGTGCCTACCACTGAAATGCAACCAGAGAGGAGAACACTGCAACTAAATGAAAGTACAGAAAGAATTCACATAGACATCTTGTATCTTCCTCTTCTGTGATAGCTGGGAAATAATATTGTGGAACAGCGCTATCATGGACTCCCAAGAGGTGGTTCATGCAGTACTTTTGTCACATTATAGCATCTCTTCATCATTACTGAAGGAACAAAAGCCAGAGATGCGAGGCTGAAAGGGAGAGGAGAAGCAAAAGGACTAGTATCAAGGGAAACCTCCAGTAGAACAATGGGGATCTTGCCTCCATGTACAGCATTGGCAAACTTGCCATTGTAGGTTTGAGGATTAGAGAGAAAGTTTAAATTACCATAAAGTATTCTAATGATAATAACAAAAATGGTCAAAAGATTTTTTTTTCGTTTTCTTTTTTTTTGAATTAGTATCATTAATTGCATTTGTGAATTTGACACAGAAGAAGAAGAATGTTAATAATAGGTATAATTGTCAGAGAGCCAAGAGACAATGCAGAAGAGATGCACTGGATGTTCAAAATGCCATTTAAAAGGAGCAAGAAGCTATGACCAGTGCAGTAGTAGAAACAGAAGGAGAGCAAAATTATGAAGTTCAATGACTTTTGGGTACCTGAAAGAGAAATAATCCCTGCTACTGTTTGGGCACTCGCCTATTAGAAGTGTGAGAGGCGAAGAAAGATTCCTGGGACGATGCAGTGATCGAGGGTCGTTAAGGTCACATATCCTTGGAAAGATCACATGATCTTCTAGGTTACATCTGAGGAAGTATTTCCAACAGTAATGTGACTGCATAAGGCACTGCTGAGAAGATACCTGTAAAGATTTAGCAGTGTGTGTGCAGGAAAGATTAAATAGGCCTGGAACTGTGCACTGGTGGTCCAGTCAGACTTTAAAGGGAGTGTAGTGGTTCCATTGTGAGAAATAAAAAAAATTATTTGGACTAGCTTATTGAGATGGAGTCTGAGAAAAGTTGCACTTTGTTTCAAAAAATGCAAAGGGGAGGAAGCACCTAGGAGAAAGAAATATTTAAGTAAAATGGATGCAAACCGGAATATGAACAAATGCAGGCTCAGAATCAGAAAAAAAAAAATGCTTCTAAAAACATAGTAGCAGAACAAAAATGTTTCAGAGCAAGTAAATGCATTTCTGAAAGGATAATACTATGTAGCCATTGACGAATTCAGTAGTTCAGGATGTCACTCGATGTCACTCCCAGTAGTCATTATCAATACTGCTGTTATGGAAATATAACCTGATCACCAGGAGAACAAACACAGGAAATTATGAAAGAATTACAAGTAGCCACATGTCAAATGGTAACCAGTAATTCTCTGTGTCCCTGACCTTTGCCCCCATTAAATATGAGGCTCTTTGAGAAGTGAAGCCTTGTTTTGAGGCCCTACTAGCCACAGGCCAACTACTTCATTAGATGCGACCATTAGTCACAGAATCATGGTGGTTTTTTAAAAAACACCGTGGGTCTGAACATAGGAGATGGGTGGAAATGTAGCATATCAAAACTAAAATAATTTACAGGTAGATATCAGTTTTAACAACATTCTTATTAAAAAAAAAAAAAAAAAAAAAAAGCTCAAAGCACTCATTTTGGAGTTGCCTTACCTTTTTCCTGCTGAGATTTTGAAATAGAAGGCTTTTCTATTTCATGTTTGAGTTTTACTTACTAGTACAATAGGTTTAAAATTTTTAAAAGCTAAAATTAAATATATATATCATCAGAATGAAATGTCTAATAACAGTAATGCTACCAATAATAATAATTCTGTAGAGTTCATTGAGATTTGCTGCATTTTTGAGGACTTTTTCAGTCTGAATTGGGATTGGAAGAAAATTTTGGGTCTGGGAAAACTGTCAGAGGACTGTAAACATTTTCACAACCGTATTTAATTTGCCATGATCTGACGTGATCATTGAACCACTTAATTGAAGCACTAGCATTTAACATCCTGCTTGCTATGTTATAAGGCAGTACAGAAATCCAATAGCAAGTTTAAACAAGACATACATTCACAGACATTTCTCTGAGCACCAAAAGCCAACAATATAAAGCTGTGAGTTTTTTAACCTGAATTAGCTTCTCTGATGTTGTTCACAGTGTGACACCAAACAGTGATTTCAGTAGTTTGTCTGAGGGAGTGAGATGAGACAGTGATAATCAGTGAGGCTTAGGGGATGTATAAGCAAACATTGATGCCAAAATAAACACTTGTGTAATGAGAACCTCAGACTTACTCTGAAATTATTGTTTCCTCCCACTGCTGCTTACCTATCCCCCTAACTTTTTTATCTGTTTGAATTATTTGCTTGAAAGTGTTCCTCAGCAGGACTGAGTCACATGCAATACTTATAAGTACATCTTGCCTTTAAAGACAAAGTTTTGTTTCCACTGGGGTTGGAAATATAAGCTGGGAACACTTGTGACCATGAACAGTTGTTATTTCTGAAAAGCACATCTTTCACTGAATAAGATGATCAATTACTATAAACCAAAACATCTATCTACAATTTATTTGCTATTGGGTTAAATGAAAGCAAGCATTTGCCCAGCTAGTGTTGTCACAGAGTATAAACACATAGGGGACACTTGTAATTCTTCTTGGGACTTTAGAAACTTACAGTCAATATTTTTTTTCCCAGCCCATGGATTTTATTCAATTAATTGAAATAGTTTTCTACATGGTAATGTTAGACTCTAGACAGATAATTCTTGTACTTTAACCAGCATGGGGAAAAAAAAAGCCCAAACATATTAACTCTCAAATCCGTCTCTATTTTGTACACTTCAAAAGGAAGGTAGACTGATTTTTTTTTGGTACTTTCTTTAATTTGAATATTAAATGTGAAACACGAGTTCTCTTTAGGTACACCATTCTTGTTTCCTTGCAATATATTGCTGTTTATTGCTAAGACTGAGTTAAGGTAATTTTGGAATAGTGAAGGACTGCTGATTTACCAGCTAAACAATTACTTTTTTCACTCCTGTATTTAACCATACAGCAGCTTGAGTGATTACATTCTGCCTACCTAATTTCCCCCTATACTTATAATAAAGAAGAATTTGAACCTCATCTTACTAATTCAACTGTACATCTGTATAACAATGACTGCATCTGCCCATGTAGTTAAGCAGAAGAATAAATGTGCTGTAAAGGATATATAAGAAAAGTATCCTTTTTCCTTCTTTTTTGGATGTTCACCTGAGAGGTGGTTGAATTTCAGTGACTGGTGATTCACTCCTATTTTTAATTATTGCTATCACCAGTATGGCTTTCAGTTAGAGAAAACAGATAAATACATGAAAATTAAAATATCTTTTTAGTACATTCAGAATGAAAGGCTGACATCTGAAATGGGGAAATTTTCCTAAAGCCATTGGCCTGAGTCTGATCATAGCTGCCTGAAATGCCTTACCCTCTACCTCCTTAAATAATTCAGAGATGCAGTCGCATTTGCTACTATGCTGTGTGTCTGTGTGCAGTTAAGTTGTCACAACCTACCTTAAAGCTGTTGAGATAATCTCCAAAGACATGGGGTGAAGTACAGTTCAAAGAAATCTTCTCCGGACATTTCCTTTTCCCGTACCTTTAGCTTGGCTGTAAGTAAATGTGATTTGAGTTAGGCAGGACAGGATAAACTGTCTGATGGTCTTTCCTGTGGGGATGCAGACATCAGTCTGTAAGAGTTCAGAGAGTACAATTTTTTTATACCTGGAAACAATGCAGTCTTGTTTCCCTCATCTGGTTATGCGCAATGGACTGACAATACTTCTTCTCCTTATAATAGAGCTAATGGCAACTGGAAATGACAATTTCAAAGTTAAGTTAGTATAACATTGCATCACTTATTTGTAAGAATAATGTTAATGTTAATGAACACATCACTTTGCATCATGCTGGAAAAACACTGTTATTAATTTCATTAAAACCTCAACACATGGTGTTTGCTTAATACGAAGGTGTGTCCTTTCGAGTACTGATTATTTGACAAAAGATCAATGGAAAAGAAGATTTCTCTGTATTTTTATTAAAATTCTTGGAAACTGACCTGGATTTTTACTAGAAGATTCATTAATATTCATTTGTATGTAATTGCCTTAATTTTAGTGATAATGACTTCAGTTACCAACTGTGTGATTGATGGGACTTATGTCTTCTCTCTGAAGGAGATGAGCTAAATAAAAAAAGTAGAAACTTGCCATTCATGCATGATATTTTTAGCTGCCTTTAATTACAAGCTAGCTAAATAAGCATGTAAACCTTTCTATGATTGATAGCATCTCTATGCTATAGCGATTGTTTTGCTTGAAGTTAGAAGGTGCTTGAATCAACTGAATTCTAAAATTAACTGGAAGCTGCATCTCAAAGAAGCCTCAATTCTTACTTAAATTAGCAACGAAGAAGAAACACTTAAATACTTTGGCTGTTCTAAATGCATACATACACACACCCCTCTCTCACACACATAATCATCTTCATAGCAATCTGCAAAGATGCCACCAAGATGGACATTGTGTATACCAAGTAGATAGGAGCCATTTGCCAGTGTGTTTTCAAAAGTCTTGTCCTTCCCTGGGATGTCAAAGAAAACAAGACGTAAAAATCACTCGCAAGATTATTTTCATTGTTATGCCAGGCAGTCAACATCCTTGCTTTGGTATTGTCCTGTGTTCCAGAGCCATGCTCAAATAGACACACTTGCCTAAAACACATAACCCTCCTTTTGCATCTTCTGTTATCAGTTACATCTTCCCTAGAGCAAAAGCCCAAAAGAACCAGATCAGCTGAGCCTTCTACTGCTTATTTCAGTGTCCTGGCCAAAAGTGTCAAAGTGCCTGACCAAGCACCCTGGTCTTCTAGAACAGAAAATTATAAAAGCTTTTCTCTTATACTTTCATGAGAAACTCTACCACATTTCTGAAGGAAGTGCTGTAATTAATGAATAACCTTTCACTATATTATACCCATATTAAATGAATGAACGATGCTCTTATTATAATCTGCTAGGCACAGTCATTATAGAGAAGGTGACTTACAAGTGCAATGAAACCATCTGAGTGGTACATCATAGAAAGCTGAAATAATCTCTTATAGTAATTGATATGTTTGGCTGAAATGATTTTTCTTGGTGATCAAGACCATTTCTCATTATTCATTCATCATTTAAAACCATATAATACTGTTCATAAAGTCCAAACTAAATTTACGTTGAGAGTAGTGCTAGAGAGGGATTAGAACTTCAAAAGAATGATTTCTTAATCCAGGATGACCTACATTTTCTTTCACTTTCTTTAAAGAAATTATCCCCAAATAATGCTATTTAATAGAATTTTTTAAATTATATTTCTCATATATGGTTCTATGAATAGTTCTCTGTGAGTTCCTTTACTGATTCTATGGCTACTGGAAAAACTGGCAAACCTCCTTGTGTACATATTGTGGGGTGTAATTGCCTGAAAACAAATTTCTGGTGTTGTGTTGTAGTTGTCCTTCCCCTGTATGTGTTCACTATCAGAATAAGGAGCACGACTGTAAGAGCAGCCTGGTTTTGACCATAATGTGCTTTTATGTCAGGATCTTTGACATTACAAGCAACCAGCTGCAGACTGGAGTAAACCCATCCAAACTCAGTCAGATGACTGGTGCAGTACTGGGGAGCACTGCAGCATTAACTTTATATTCTGACCAGCAAGAACTGTGTGTTGATGAAAACACTTTGGAAGCACTGCACAATATGGAAGAGATTGTGCTTGAAACTAGATTAACTTTTTAATACACATTATATGACAAGAATTTTCACAGGCTTACAGAAAGGATGAGATGGGAAGGGACCTCTGCAGATTGTGTAGTCCAACCTCCCTACTTAAAGGAGGGTCATCTAAAGTAGGTTTCTTAGAAGTGTGTCTAGGTCGGTTTTGAGTATCTGTAAGAATGGAGACTCCGCAACCTCTATGGACTCTCTGTTTCAGTGTTTGACTACTCTCACAGTAAAAAGTGTTTGCTTGTGTCTGCAGGCTGTTGCACAAAGAGATCTTAAGTTTGCTTTATAATTTCTCATAGGGAAATACTGGAAAAGACAGTGAGCGGTCATTTCCTAGCATCCTTTCATACCACTAATTTTTTAGAAACTCCCCTACCATATTCCCCAAAGTCATCTCCTTTCCAGGGTGATTACACCCAGACTATTCAACTGTTTCTCACAGAGATTTTCCATACAGCTGTGGTAACACCTTTTGTCCTTTCACTTTTTCCACTTGTAACATTTACTCAAGTCACAAACAAGTCATGAATTTATAATGTGTAATAATTTGTTATATATTCATTTATTAATAATTCTGTAGTTTAATTTGTCTTTTTGAATGGTTTCATTTATCATAACCCTTGGTATATGTTACAAGTAGCAGGTATGGACATATAAACCAGCAACTTGTGTCGTCTATTATTTTCCAGAAGTCATGGATTAAAGACCTGAAAATGTTCCTGCTATTAGAAACAATTATGTTTGAACTAATACTTCTAGACATAAACACACACATATATACATCTCATATATATACATATGCACTAAATCTGAAATTGATAGCTCATTAAGATTTTACTCTAGAGTACTAATAATTCAATAACACTATGGTACTCCAGAAATGCAAGAGGAAAGCTTTTTTTGTTTGAATTTCTTTTTCATATTTCTCCTTTTCTGTCATGATATAACAACCAAATGCACAATATAGAGCAATTCCTAAGTTATTTGGTGTCTTCAGTCAATATTGTGCCTCCGAAAGGTGCTCTGCTGACTGAAGACCGTGCTTATTCATGAACCAGTTAAAACTCATAACTGTTTGTCTCATCACTGTCCCATCATTTCTATCACTAAGGGAGAGACAAATCTCCAGAGGCCCCAAATGTTATGTTCGTCTTTATACATGACAATGGGTCAGACAAGAAAATTATTTCATAGCTTCTCACCCTCTGATTGATCTTTATTCTCTGTAAAGTGTGATGCAAATGGTAAAGATTTAAGAGAAAAAGAAGCAATTAGATAGAAACCAGTTTAGTCAAAAGTGAAGAGGGAACATATTCATATATTTTTCAGCTAAGGAAAACAGCCTTGATGCTCACAGAACTTTAGCATTATGTTTCTGGAGATTTTTTAAGGAAAGCATGCCTGAGGTTCTTGGTTAATTATTCTGCTGGTTCAGAAAGCCCGAGGTGAACATGGGTACTTGTGTACTCATTCGTCTCTAATTATTAGATTCAGATTGGATGCTAACTAATTCTGCTTGTGTACAAATTCCTCCAAACATATTTGAGCCCTAACACTATATAAAAAAACACAAGGAACACATAAATAAACTGTCAACCGTATGCAAATCAGCAGCCCAGGGGAGTAAGAAAACCAAAACTGGTAGCACCACAACATGAAGAACAAGAACTAACTGAGCAGACAGACTGGAATTCTGCAACTAAACTGATGAATGCCCTAGGAAAGTCAGAAAGAGCAAAGCAGACTACAGCAGGCTGCATAATACTGCATGTACCCCTAAACTTTGAAATCTAGTTGCTAAAGCTACATTAGATGACAAAATAAACAGAACTTACACAGTACAAAATGGAGGGCTTGCTGTGGTGAGATGCTTCATGTAGCAATGGAGAACAGTTTTACAAGTCACCATTGCAAGTAAAGCAGCAGGGTCACCTAGTCTTTAAAGATGGAGATGGATCTGTGAAGTTTCATATATGCACTTGTAATCATAGAATCATAGAACAGTTAGAGCTATAAAGGACCTTGGAAGATCACCTAGTTCCAACATCCCTGCCATGGGAAGGGACACCACACACTAAACCATGCCACCCAAGAATCCACCCAACTTGGTCTTCAACACTGCCAGGGACATTTATCCCTTCTTTGGGCAATCTGTTCCCGCGTCTCGCCATCCTCACAGTAAATAACTACTTCCTTGTATCTATCATGAACTTCCCCTCTTTAAATTTGAACCTATTACCCGTGTCCTATCACTACAGTCCCTAATGAAGGAACAAGGAGTCTCATGTATAGCTTTCCACCATATATGACTATGGGCCAACCACTTTATCCCATAAATATGACAGACTGTTTCTACTTTGAGTTCTCCCTGCTAGGCAGTGTGGTTACATGGTGGCGATCTCCCCTTGAGCTTGGAAGCCTCTCAAATTTTGAGAATCCTTGCCTGAGACTGAGAGATCCTTTCTTACCCAAGGCAGAGAGACCCCTTATTTGCAACAGATCCTTGGTAAGATCTTGATAGCATGCTTAATTAATATTAATAAAATCCATGTTAATGGATTAATCCATTGAGTTAATCCAACGAGTTAATCTCTTTGACATAAACCATTGTCCAAGTCTGAGACTAGTACTGGACCTAGATGTACCTAAGATCCACCAGGAGTTTAGAAATCAAGGAGGTCTACTCTGGACCTCATGACTCACCAGAGAGGTCTCCCTTACCCTTTTGCGTCTTCAGTCTCCTTGTAAATCATGTTAAATTGATTTCAACTTGATTTTCCTTTGTACTTTTTATACATGTAGTAAGTAAGAGTAAACCTTGTTATTGAACTTTTTCAAGTTGCACTTTTATAAATTCATATTAAACCCACTTCTGCTAAAAGCTTAGTGTAATTCTTTAAGGATCCTAACTCAGGATCCACAACAAATTGGCTTAGTTGGCTTAGGATCTGTGATAACTATGCACTTTTCCCTCTTCATGAATACACAGGAGTGATTTACCTATTTCAAGTAGCAGTTGGATATAATTGCCACCATAAAGCTTTCAAAAAGTAAAAATGTCAGTTTGTGCTAAATGGAAATAAATAACTACTTTATAAATAATATGTATGTACGCATGCACACAAAAATTTATGAGGAGAATGATATTTCCTAACAGCTCTTCTTTGAATAATTTTATGGAAAGTTGTTGTATATTGGTGTAGTTACATTGATTTACATCTGATAAGGACCTGCTATTCTGTACTATTCTATTCTAACACATACATGGAAAACATGTACAAATCGACATTTGTTATCTTCCCAAGTATCTTATTCAGCCACAGGAAAAAAGCAGTCACCTGTCAAGATCAGATTTCTTATCACAGACTTTCACAGTATGAAAATAACTATATAACTTAATGTATTTTTCTCACTGAATCAGAAGCCACAGAACAATTTTATCATCTGTCTGTGTGAAGAAAATCTGTTCTCCCCTGGACCATGACCTCATCCCAGGCACCATTCTAGACTGCCCTTTGATAAGTGAGACTACAAATGAGAAGTGCTGAAGGCTATGTTGATGAGGATTGCACTCTGTAACTTATTTATGAGACTTTTTGTATGCAGTAAAGGGCAAAGAATAATGAAATGTAATGTTGTTGTGGTTCATTCATTTATATACTTTTTCATAGACTCGGAAAGAACTTTCAAGCGAAGGCTAATTCTTGCATTTGAGGAAGTGAAGCATTAAAAACAGCTAAAGCAGTAAACTAGAAACAACTTTTAACAGCACTGATTCAAAGTGAAGAAAAAAGACATAATTTTTCCTCTCAGGCTTTAACCCTGATACACTGAAACATGGCGAGTAGTGATGAAAGCTGCAGGTAAAGACACAGAAGGAGAAGAACATTCCCATCTGTTTCTCCTGAAAGAATAGTGGCCAGATTCAAACAAGTCGCATCTTCTCACTATGTCGTCTATCGCACTTTTTATTTTGAGTACAGTGATGCAAACTCCATTTCATAGAATCATAGAATAGTTAGGGTTGGAAAGAACCTTAAGATTATCTAGTTCCAGCCCTCCTGCCATGGGCAGGGACACCTCACACTAAACCGTGGCACCCAAGTCTCTGTCCAAACTGGCCTTGAAAACCACCACAGATGGAGCATTCACAACTTCCCTGGGCAACCCATTCCAGTGCCTCACCAGCCTTGCAGTCAAGAATTTCTTCCTCACATCCAATCTAAACTTCCCCTGTTTAAGTTTGAACCCGTTACCCCTTGTCCTATCACTACAGTCCCTAATGAAGAGTCCCTCCCCAGCATCCTTATAGGCCCCCTTCAGATATTGGAAGGCTGCTATGAGGTCTCCATGCAGCCTTCTCTTCTCCAGGCAGAGCAGCTCCAACTTTCTCATCCTATCTTCATGCGGGAGGTGCTCCAGTCCTTTGATCGTCCTCGTGGCCGTCCTCTGGATTTGTTCCAACACTTCTATGTAATTTTTATGTTGAGGACAGCAGAACTACATACAGTACTCCAAGTGAGGTCTCACGAGAGCAGAGTAGAGGGGCAGGATCATATCCCTGGTCACCTCCTTTTGATGCAGGCCAGGATACGGTTGGCTTTCTGGGCTGCTAGCACACACTGCCAGCTCATGTTCATTTTTTCATCAATCAAGTCCTTCTCCGCAGCACTGCTCTAAATCTCTTTTCGGCCAAACCTGTAGCTCTGCCTGGGGTTGCGCCGACTCAGGTCTAGGACCTTGAACTTGGCATGGTTAAAATTCAGAAGGTTGGAATCAGCCCACTTCACAAGTGTGTCAAGGTCCCTCTGGATGGTATTCCTTCCCTGCAGTGTATCAACCAAACCACGCAGCTAGGTGTCATCGGCAAACTTGCTGAGGGAGCACTCAAACCCACTGCCCATGTCACCGACAAAGATGTTGAACAGGACCGGTCCCAACACCAATCCCTGAGGGATACGACTCGTTACTGGCCTCCAGCTGGACATTGAACCATTGAGCACAACTCTTTGCATGCGGCCATCTACCCAGTTCTTTATCCACTGAGTGGTCTACCTATCAAATTGATATCTCTCCAATTTAGAGACAGTGTTGTTGTGTGAGACAGTGTCAAACACTTTGCACAAGTCTGGGTAGATGACATCAACTGCTCTACCCCTGTCCATCAGTTTCGTAGCCCCATCATAGAAGGCCATCAAATTGGTCAGGCAGGATTTCCCCTTTGTGAAGCCATGCTGGCTATCACAAACCACCTCATTGGTTTTCATGTGCCTCAGCATGCCTTCCAGGAGAATCTGCTCCAAGATTTTGCCAGGCACAGAGGTAAGGCTGACTGGTCTGTAGTTCCCAGCTCATCCATTTTCCCTTTCTTGAAAATGAGGGTTATATTTCCCTTTTTCCAGTCGTTGGGAACTTCACCTGACTGCCATGATTTTTCAAATATGACGGACAGTGGCTTAGCAACTTCATTTGCCAGCAACTTCAGGACCCACAGATGGATTTCATCAGGTCCCATGGACTTGTATTCATTCAGGTTCTTAGGACTGTCTCAAACCATATCCTCCCCTACAGTGGGCCCAGGGTCTTCATTCTCACAGCCTGTGCATCTGCCTTCCAAGACTTGGGTGCTGTGGTCAGAGCATTTGTTGGTGAAGACTGAGGCAAAGAAGTCATTAGGAAACTCAGCCTTCTCCAAATCCAGGGTAGCCAGTTCCCCCAATAGCTTTTGGAGGGGGCCCACGCTGTCCCTAGTCTGTCTTTTATTTGCTAAGTACCTATAGAATTTCTTCCTGTTACCTTTAGCATCCCTGGCCAAGTTTAATTCTAAGTGGGCCTTTGCCTTCCGAACCTGGTCCATAGCTTCCTGGACAACACCCCTGTATTCTTCCAAGGCCACCCATCTTTATTTCATTATTATTTATTTTATTATTATTTATTTATTTATTGCATTTATTTATTTTTATTTGTTATTATCCTCATACTTATTTTCAAAGTACTTTGAGATCTTTACATGAAAACAGGATCCTTAGAGCTACATATTGTTATCATTTTATTCCTTTCTAGTACTTAAGATTTTCCATTGCCTCAGGAATCAGAGACTATTTTTTCCCCCACATATTCTAATTCAATTCCACTCATGATCACATGACTCTGCAGATTCTTTTTGAAATAAAAAGGTTTAGGTGAATAAAGATATTTTTGGAAATACAGATTATCAAAAAGTAGAAAGAAAATGTTTGGTGTTATGCCTAATGTTGGAGCATTTAGCGTTACCTGAATTAAACCTGTAGCTTCAAGACTTCTGGCTGAGGTTTCAAAAAGCTTCATAATAAAGTTTCCAATAAACCCCACCTGTCATTGGTGCCCTGGGACTTCTCCCAGTAAATCAGGCAGATTGTCATCTACAAGGTCTGTATGAGGTTCAGGACATCTGGAAGAATTCATTGCTAAAACAACACAATTTAGAGCTGCACGTCTGTTTTTTCGTTGTCCTCCCCAAAATTCTACATCCTGATGAACAGAGCTCTGGACACCTTCACCTCAATGCAGAGGACACACTTCTGAAAGAGCTACCTGCTAAAACTTTATATGAATTGTATTCAGGGCTGTGGAATAGTTGTAGACCAAATATAGCATAAATAGGGCACATAAAGGTGAAATCTGCAATACTGCTGCTGCTGCTCTCACTCTTACAGACACAATGGCTGCAGATGAGCAGGTAGCTCGAAGTGTAAATTAATGCAGTGACATCTTCTGTAGCAACCATGTTAAAAACATCAGTTCTGAAGTTCTTAGTCTTATTTTAATAGCATAATATTCTATGGAGGAGCCCTATACCTTTTTTAGTGGATATAAATCTTACAGGTATATTGATCCCTATATTTTTGACAGTGACATTACAGTGTCATTTTAAATGCTGTTTTCTGCTTTCATTTCAGAAATATAGTGACAACAAAACACTGTATTAGAGACAGTTTGTTATGAAAATTCATTTGGATTGGATAAAATTTGTGTTTGTGTGTGCATATGTGTGACAGGGACTTACTAGGATAATCCCTACGATTCACATTGGTTTTTGTTTCAGATCATCAACATAAGATCTGTTGCAGCCCTACTGCTTTCAGTATTTTGTAGTATGTGCATATTACAGAAAGATATTGTTTATTTTACAATATCCAAGTGAGTGTAAAAATGTGGAAAAAAATTACAGATATGTAATACCTCAGTATCTAAGAATACTGGAAAAGTCAGGATTGGAAAAAAAGGAGCATATGTAGGATACAGGTATAATTCAATAAGTAGGTAATTTAATTACTCAACAGAAACATCTGAATTGTTTGGTGGCTCTTAGGGAATGCACTATCCAGACTATACTCAAGAAAAATACCTCCAAAACCAAAACTTATTCATTGAATTAATTGGAACAGTGCTTTTGAACTACTCATTGTCCTTACTGCTATAATTGTATTTTCCTTCTCCTTTCTTCAGTTCCTTTCTTATTTGTCTTCCTGTGACTTCTACCCACTTAGAAAGGTCATGACATAGAGCTTATAGCAGGACTGGAAATTAAAGACTCAGACTTTGAAGAATCAGACTGAATAAGATACCAGACAGGGTAAAAGAACTTTTGATCCTACCATTTTCTTCAAGAGTAGTCTTCAAATTTGCTCTCAGTAGCTTTTCACTGTATGCAGATAAATTTATGTGCCCCTGAAAGGCAATACTTAGAAGGACATCTAATCTTGCATGAGGAAACACAAAACATTTGCAGAAGTTGACATAGCGCTTGTTCAGAGGAAAAACACATGAAACCATTTAAAAAGTAAAAGCTGTGGAAGAGAATATTAAGCAGATAAGAAAATAAAATAAAATAAAAAAAAACCAAACAAAAACCCCAAAACCAATAACCTTATCTAATACTATGAAAAGGCTCTTTCTGTTTTTAAACCAGTTCAACGAGCACTATGGCAAAGGGGATTTCAGCATCTGAGGATATCACCAGCATCCAGAAATATGGGCTCCAACCACTGTTCTACAATTCCTGTCCATTTACAAGCTCCTTCATCTCAGATCGTTTGATACTTTCATCAGTACTATCATACACCAACTGAGCATAAACAAAAATGAGCAATAAGGATGCCAGCAGGTAACGGGTGCAAGATATACTCTATGAAAAGAATTGTGGAAGACAAAGGCAAAGGGGGCCATGTGAGGCAGATAGGACAGCAGTCAGGAAAGGAATTTCACGTAAGTGTTTTGGTCCTGAAGAAACCCTTTCATCTAATTCTATCTTTTGAAAATTAGCAGTTAAAGTTTTCTGTATGTCCAGACACAAAAATGTAAGTACTTATCCCTCTTTCTAAGTTAAATTTGTCAGATTTAAGGGGGGATAATGGTCTATATAAAGTATGTTGAATAACAATCATCAGTAAAGAGAATACTTTGGTATCCTGCAATAAGAAAGCTTTGCCAAACAGAAAGAAAGCAAAATTCCATTTCAAACATTGCTCAATTAAAGGGCTTCCTCAGCCCCTTACATTAGATAGTCAACTTATCTGGCATATAGCACTTGCACACTTCTTATCACTATTCATAAATACAACTTTTTTCTTATTTTCTAGATAACCTCCGATTCACAATTTTAGTTAACTTTTTTTGTATAGTAATTCAATGCAAGTTGCTTATCACCTTAATAAAAGAGACCCCTCAGCTGAAAATTAATTTGAGGGATGTTGACAGTCTCTTTTACCCTGTTCACCTGTTTCTAAATGATAAAGCAAATAAACAGCTCTTTAAATACTTGTGTCTAGCACTTTATTCTCTTGAAATATTTTCTGTGTCTAAGCACAGCTTTGTACATCTATGATTACACATCGCTGTAATCTAATGCATTCTTCCCACTGTGAAATTCAGTTGTTCTTCCCAATTTAATGAAGTTGGTTTTGCATGTAGGAGAGAGCATACAATGAGCTGTATCTTATCTGACTCACAGTTATAAAATACCAGTCTGCACTGAACCACAGAAGATGTTTTAAAGATCCATTGTCTGTCTCCTGTTTCAAATGATTAAAATCTAATCCACTTTAGCACAGATTCTGGCATGTTGAGTACTCATGACTGAGTAGGAGGGGCTGAGTCCATAAACACTGGCTCATGTGGGAGAACAGGAATATCCCAAGTCTTTCGTGTCAGCCAGTCTGAACAAAGACAGCTGTTATCCAAGAAAAAACCAAACATATATATTAAACATGCCTTTTTGATTTTAAAGGCAGTAGACAAATTTTGGCAGTGAATTATGTTTATTGCTTGTATAGAAATTTTAAACAATTTCTTGGCTGCACACATAGTCTATTTTATTGTAGGTGAGTGCTAAGCATATTTGGAATCAATGTAAGTACATTTGAAGTAATCGTTTAAAAATTTGCATCAGAAATTAAGCTATTTACTATCTGCCATTCCTGTCTTATTTTGAAATAGTTGCTCAAGATTTAGTGTGGCTTAGATGACCAGTTTTGTCTAGAAAGTATATGTAGCATATGCTTACAACGTAGAAAAAAATCAGAATCGCAATTGTTTGAATAAATTAACAAAAAATCGTCATCTAGAAATTAAAGAAAAAAATACTTGTGGTAACTCTTTTCTGGCAGTAGCAACTAAAATTTAAACTTTGTTAAAGCATGTATGTAGATCAGTAGGTCCTATCCTGAGGTTTAGCAATGTAAACAGAATATAAGAAATTACTGAGCTTGACATGAAAAATTCCTGGAAGAAAGATCACAGATACTTGAAGGGGAGCTTTGGAAGCTTTTTGGGGACCAGTCTTACAAAGGCAACAAGGTCAACTTAACCGAGCAGTAATACAGTGTAAAACCAAGGTGATCTAGGTAATAATTACAGAAATACCAAATTTGAGTATTGAGGTACCCAAAGTGGGTCGTTTGGGAAAAAGTAATTAGGGGGAGGTTGTTTATCTGGGCAGGGAAAAGGGTACAGGCAGTAAGAGTTCAAGGTGCCTCAGGGGGAAAAAAAAGGCAGAAAAATGGAGAGGAAGGAAAATAGAGAGGGCATGTAAAGAACTGTTTGGTAAGTATAGTCAACCCCTGCACCTGATCACTGCACCCTGTTCTGCCTTCTTGATTCACACTATTCCTACCTATTTTTTGTGCAAATGTTGTTTGCATATGTGTGCATGTTGTGTTAGCAAAAGTGTGAGCTGTGCTAACCAGACTGTAGGAGAAAATCAGATTGTGGAAAGACCCAAGGTGAGAACTGAAGCTGTATGAAGTGTCCTAGGATCTGAGCATGGGTCTGGATGGAACCATATTTGGGCCAGAGCCCATGGGATCCTCAAATGAGTATGATGTGCATATAAATTAAGGGAGTGTGGGACATACATGCCTTCCACCAGTGAACTTTAAGTCTATATATTCAGAAAGGAGGAATAGGATCAGACTATTTGAGCTGTTCATGATTAATAGAGTCATCTGTTGTGTGTGTTTCCACTGTATATGTGTGTATTCACTCTGTAACACAGAGTGTATTCAGCTCTGTAACACAGTGTATTCAGCTCTGTAACACAGGTTCTGCTTCACTTTTACCTGCTCATAGGAACTGGGATAAGCAGCAGATTCATATCTATCAAGCTGAGATGGGATTAATTGCATGGATCATGAAGTACAGTGGAACTGATCTTCCCTAACAAGCTTTCAGGTATGAAAAATTTACTTAATGTTCCAGCTGCAAATTTGAGCAGATCTCATAATGGCTGCACAATATTCACATAATGTGCTACGTTCTCTAGAAGAAAAGAAAAATATCATGAGCTACATGCAAATAAAAAAAAAATACATACATCCATATCACCGAAAAGAAATAAAAAAAAAAAAACAACCAACCAACCAAAAAAAAAAAAACCAAAAAAAAACCTAATTAAAACAAGTCGGCCAAATTCATCCTAAACTCTATTTCTCTTTATTAGAGTCATGTATAAGCACAGGTGCCAAGGATTTAATTATCAGGAAGACCAGCCAGAATAAGCTAGCAGAGTTGAAATGAAAATAAATTTCACCTTTCTCCGACTAGCAAGACAGAATCGCAGACTCATAGAGATAAGCTTGGAAAGGACCTTAAGATTATCTAGCTCCAAACCCCCCTGCCATGGGCAGGAACACCTCACACTAAACCATGACACCCAAGGCTCTGTCCAAACAGGCCTTGAACACCACCACAGATGGAGCATTCACAACTTCCCTGGGCAACCCATTCCAGTGCCTCACCAACCTTGCAGTAAAGAATTTCTTCCTTATATCCAATCTAAACTTCCACCATTTAAGATTGAGCCCGTTACCCCTTGTCCTATCACTACAGTCCCTAATGAAGTGTCCCTCCTCAGCATCCCTAGAGGCCCCCTTCAGATATTGGAAGGCTGCTATGAGGTCTCCACGCAGCCTTCTCTTCTCCAGGCTG
>JANRGW010045272.1:0-24548 GCA_024733675.1 Psilopsiagon aymara | reverse complement strand
GTTAAACTTCATCAGGTTGGCATCAGCCCACCTCAAAAGCATGTCAAGGTCCCTCTGGATGGCATTCCTTCCCTCCAGCGTATCGACTGAATCACCCAGCTTGGTGTCATCAGCAAACTTGCTGAGGGCACACTCAATCTCACTGTTCATGTCACCGACAATGAACTTCCTGAGCTTCTGTTGCTCTTCAAGTGCAAGAAATGTTTCAAAATGGTTTTTCTCTCAGTGTAAGCTGCCTCCTTAGAGTGGGTAGGGAGTGAGAACCTAAAAACCTAATTGTGTATAAATTGTTGCTGTGTGCACTGTGGTAGTTATCATTCTGCCTTTGTTGTCATATTATCTAACAAATAAATACATAATCAGCAGATATTCTTTGTGTTTACCTTTTCTGATTTACCAACATTTGAATAGTGAAAGCCTTCTCATCCCAGTAAATCTATACCGGATTTTTTTTCATTATGGCGCCAGGAATGTGGTAAGTCTTCCCTTTATTTACGCTGATATGGTACTTCTTGTCCTTAAAACCTCATTTGTGCCCGGAACTGCTGGGCTGACAAACTGTTCTTTCAGAACTACAAACGCTCTGAGTTATCCTACCTGGAGTCTAGAGCAGCACTTGATTTGAGGACAGAAATTGAAACGGTGCTTTTCTATGCACAAATTAAAAATAAACTTTCGCTTCTTTTACTTCAAACTCATCATGATCTGTCATTGTTTCAAGACCAAAAGACTTTGAGTATAGCCACTTAATAGTGCAGGGAGAGAGAAATTGTGTGTAGCTATTATCTCCTGATGAAGTTGCTGCTATGGTTTATGTCTGTGATTAGCTGAGCAGTAATAACAAAGTTTGTTTCTGAATATATATATATTATCAATTTTAAATATTGCTAATTGGTTTATTGAGAGTTTACTGTTCTCTTCTAATAAGGAAGACTACTAAGTGAGTAAAAAGCCTCCTGATTATATACTTGAGGCCCTGGCAGAAAAGCCACAGGGTCATCATTGCTGCTATATTTGTAGAATGGCCAGAAGATCATAATAGTGTGTCACAGGAAAGTGTTTTTAGAGAGATGTTAGGCAGAGGTCTGGTGTGTTTCTGAACTGTATGGCAGGTCTTGAAAGTTTTCAGTTGATTTGTCTCCAGCTTTAGTAAAGTGAAAATCTCTGTGGTAAAGGGTTATCATAAATACACTAAGGATGTGTATCTCAGAGGAGCAATACTCGTACTGAGAACTTCTATGTAGACCTCAAAGAGCTTTTAATCACTGGATGCTTAACTAATTTGTGGCAGATATCTTAGCTAACAATTATAGCCTCCCTTTAATTCCTAAAGTATCTGTGTGTAGCCTGCAACTCTCCCAGTCTGTTCAGTCACTCAAAGTTCTTACAGAAGTATTTCTTTGAGGAATATTTTCTAACTGTTACACTCCTTAGAAATAACTCACACATCAATTTCTAAATTTATTTTGATGCAAAATGATCTAGTAAGTGTTTAGCACTTACTGTGTTATTTAAAAATATAATGGTTGTCGAAGACAATATAAGCTTGCTGGAAAATCTATTCATGACACACTGTCCTGTTCAGTAAAAGAACATATTGTTAATCGAGAAGTAAAAGTTCAAATTTTAATGTCATTATTTTAAACAATGCTGTATCTATTTGAAATTGTGTACTAAAATGTCACTGGTACTGGCCCCATTAGTAATGGAGAGGCAGAAAAATTTTATTTGACTATATATACACATTATAATCACTATAAATTTAAACAAGTTGAAAGAATAAAATAAAGAAATCATCTTTATATAAAGAAAGTGTTTCTGCCCTCAGGGTATAAAGTATAGTTCTGGAATTCTATCACTAAGAGTGTCTTTCTTTTACCAAAAGCCTTAATAAAGAAAGCAATCCAGATGAAGCTGTCCTGTTGGCTTCTAATGGAATTGCATAAAGGGAAAATGGTGTTCACTGGTGGTTCCATGCTCAAAACTGGCTCATTCAGGATGTACTGTCTATATGTTACTAGATGACTTGTGGGAGGGGTCGCAGAATTCAGTCTTCAACTGAAGGCTACTTGTTAAATGCACGTGAAAGCCTGCAATAAGGAGTTGCGTATCACAGAAATATGTAACTATATACATACAAATACTATTGTATATCTTATACTATTTTAGTTATTTATTTTTTTGCATATATATGTGTATCTTTAGATATATATTTATATATGCGTAAAGTACATACACACATACATGTATGTATAACCAGATCATGCAGCAGTAATTTCTTAGACCAAATATATTTGAAACTATGTAATTAGAGAAGATAGTTTTGAAGTTTGGCTTTGGATGTTTCAAAAATACGAACGTTTTCAAAAAAAAGTTCCTTTCCTTTCAAATTAACAAAATTCGTGTTGATCCACTTCTACCTTCCTAACAGAGAAACAAAAAACAACCAAAGCAACTGTAACCACTTGCAAATAATCAAAGCTCTTTCCCAAGTAAATTATTCATTATACAAAATGGCATCACTTGAAAATAAGGGTGACAGCTAAAGTGAAATGACACTGAACTTTTATTTTGGGTAAAGTGGTTTCCTGGGGCTACTCTATAAATTAATAATTTCAAAGAAGTCTTTTTGTCTGTGATCTTCTGCCAGAATATTGAATATTAATGTTAGAACTCTTAAAAACCCATGAAACTGCCTATTTACAATTTAAATCTTCAGATACTTAACATAATTTTTCCTCTTTTAAAAATTATATTTATAATTTATATAATAAAAATTAAATACTCATAATTTTGTTTTCCTAAAAATATTTTTCATATAGCACAAAGTATCAACTTTTTAAGCATGTTGGTATGTTAAACAGTTTGCCAAAGTTTAATATAGTCTGGCCATCATGAATACGTAAGTAGCAAATTTAATGTGAATTGCAAGGAGTAAACTTACAAACTTACATGTTGGTGATTGATATGCCAGGCTTAGAATTAATGAAAAAGAGATTCATTTTCAAAATCTTAACATAATTTCTTTAGATGGGACAGCTGTGTCCTGCTTACACTGCAATGCAGGTAAATCCATTCTTGCATTGTCATGTATGATAGAGCTGTTCAAAACAGCATAAATGCAGAAATATTGAGGATTCAAGTAACCATATAAAAATTATGTGGAATTAAAAAACATTTTATAAATAATTCCTTGACTGGTTTCAGTTTTTTCTTTCTGTATTTCAAATTTGTGTTTTTTCAATACCTTTCATTATTACTTGAACTTATAAAACATATCTGTTCATGTTGCTCAGCATGACAGACAGTGATGGTTTAGGCTGCAAGAAGTAAACACACATTTAAATTAAAATTATCTTTTTTTTTTTCTGGTATTCAGACTCTATGTAGGGTATAGGATGACTTGACGGCTACAGTAAATGTGCAGATCTGTCAGACAAGCTGTAGCCTACAGTGTTTCCTCTCAGTGGAACTTTACACTTTTTTACCTTCACACTAGCAAATTGTCATCTACTTGCTCTTCTAGACTACTGCAAGAAATTTGAAATCACTTATGTCTGACTTTGTGACAAAGAAGGCAGTCCTTTTAGTCCTCTTGCTTACTGGGAAAGGGAAAAACCTCTAGATTTTGCTAAGTATTGAGAGAGTGAATGCGTGGGAAGAAAGTGATTAGAGAACATCAAAAATGTTTTCAGAAGTAAAATGGACAGGAAAGCTTTTACAAGTGCTCTTTAGCAATATTGCATGTAACTAAAACTGAGAATGTACAGAATATAACAATAAATGGCAAAAATATGCAAAAATAGAAACCTTTATTTTTATTTTCTTTTACAGAAATTCGTATTGTCTGGTATAAGGGGACAGGCTGGATTACTTAATCTTTTGCAAAATATGGCTGAAGTATCTCCAGCAATGCCATTTCTTCAGTGGAAGGAAAGGTAAGTGGACGCCACATAGGTCCTAGTTCACTAGTAAGAAACATCTACTTTGATACTTGGAATGCTTTACAAACATATTGGCATAGATTTATTCATCATCATACCCTTCAGTCACACTCTTCCTTACTAGTTCTGCTTGCGTTTATGAAATTTGTCATGGTGCAAATTTACACTGCCACTAATACCATTGTTTACTTGAGCATTTCAGTTAGTTTCAAAACTACCAGGTTACAAATATCTAAATGTAGTTCAGCCCGTTTCTGCTCTTGCTCTCAGTAACTATTTGGCTGCATTTTGCAACTGATATGAAATATAACCCATTGCAGCTAGTGGATTTTTGCATCTTTACACAAGCTGCAAGAATAAAAAAGACATGAATAAAAAAGACACAGCAGAATCCTGTACAAATGTGCATGAATGCTGTCTTTCTGAAATTATCAGAACATTAAGAAGAATTCTCTGTCGTTTTTCAAGCACTTTAAGCCAGTCTGAAATAATCGGTTCATTTAGGCCATTTATTCTTTTCAAACACCCTGCACGTCGTATCTCTTGTGACCTGTGTAATGCAGAGCTAGAGCCTGAGATCTTTCTTAAAGAAGAAGGTGACTGCACTTTTGTGTTTGCCACACCACCGTAATACAGATTCTGAGTTTTGAGCACATTGAAATTCTAATACTACTTCATATTACATAGAGGTCAGTGTTAAGTATAAAGGGGGAATGGCATTCCTCCGTGGGCAGATAACATAATTTGTAGCAGGGTTCTTGCACTTTTCAGTGACAGTATCAATTGTTTACAGATGACTGAAACATGGAATTAGTTGGTCTGGTAAGGGATTGTGGGTTTGATCCAAGCCCAGATACTTTTACCAAGACTGCAGTAAGAGCAGTTGTAATACTCTGTAGCCAGGGAGTTGCTGAAAAAGAAACAGAAGTATTTACAGGTAAAAACCTGGTTCCATGGCAAAATTTTCATTAACATTAATGATTTCAAGATTTCACCCCTACTGTGAGGCTGATAAATCATTTGTACAGGGCATTTAAAAATACAAGCTTTTGCTAATGCCAGAATATGATATTGCCTGGACTGAGTGACTTAATTTTAATTTCATTTACGAATATTATGTCAGTTAAGACAGCTTCTAATGGCGAAATCACGTTCTGCTGTAATGATTATGTTGATCATTTTCTGCTTTGAACACAACAGAAGGAAAGGTAGCTAAAATACTTTTAGTAATGAAACATGCAGTAGTGTGAAAATAATTGATCTCAAAGTAGGAAATTTTCCTGCTATAGAATTTCATAATTAAAAGCTCAGCAAATGTTATTTTTTAGTTAGCAATTACATATAAATTAGAAAAAACATCAGTGAGCTTGAAGCTGACATGTAGTTTCCACTGGCAAGCTGAATGTAAATCTCTAGCCTTTTCTAAACTTAAAACAATGGAAGAAAAACAGAGAAAAAAATGCAGAAAAAAGGATTAATTTCTTATGTACTCTGCAGGACATAAAAAGAATATATTTTTACTAGTGATCTACCAGTGATTTATACTGATATTTAGAAATTGGCTTCATGGAACCGAGGATATACTTACTGTATATGTTTAAGGGAGGGGTAATTGCAGAGCAGCACCTCTGCTCTGCCCTGTGACCAGGCTGCCCTGTGCTCCCTGTTCTCTCTCATTGTTGGAGCCGAACCCCAAAAGCTGCATTTACAGACATACGAAGTGTTTACCCTGACTAAAAAAACGATGTGGGACATCTCAAATCATTACTGCAGAACCTGAGTTTTAATTGATTAAGTTTGTTTTAACATGTGGGTCTTTTTTTCGCATGCCAGTGATGGTTGACTGTCCACTTTTCTGCTGCTGATGTAGCCAGGCATGCGCTCACTCCTTACAAGGACAGGAATAGGTTTTCCTTGATTTTTCTTTCTGCATTTCTCCCTTTCTCCCGCAGGGCCAGCAGAGGGGGGTCACGCTCCGCGCGGGTCCGCGCCACTCAGCGCCGCCTGCGCGGGCTGGGGCAGGGATGGCGGGGAGCGCCCTACAGCGAAGGGTGAGCGTTACCTCCAGCTACGTGCCAGGAACATGGGCGAAGGGGTCTTAATCACAAGAGATAAATATAAACTGTCCCCTGAAGTCTATCGGCAGATAATCAGAGATAGAAACTACTTATCAGAAGGGAAAGAACTGTTTAGGTGGTCACTGTCCTTCTAATAAAAACTGTCAAACAAAAGTATAAAATAAATATAATTATCTAAATATAAATATAAAAATATAAACAAAACAAAAACAAAAAAAACAAAAAAAAAAAAAAAAAAAGACCAAACCAAACCCTGCACCCCCTCACTCCCCTGCAACCTTTTAGGACCAAAATGTAACCAAAAAAAAACATTATTTCCCTACATTTAAAACTTTTTTTTTTTTTTACTCCAAATAGCTCACAAAAGATACTGACAACCCTAATGGCAGCTCTGTTGAGATCAAGCTTAACTTCTGTCAATCTGATCTTTGCTCCACTGCAGTGGCTGGGACTTCCTTTGTTTTGAAACATGTTCAGAAAGCCTGTATTGATTAAGTGTGTGAGAACTGAAACTCTCTCAACTAATGTTTTCTGAAGTAGGCCTCCTAACAAGTGTGAGGGGATTTAATTTTGAGTTATTTCTTCAAGAGCAAAATATAAATGTCCCTTTGCTGGATCAGTTGAATCTTTCATGAAGATGAAAGATATTGTATGAGCAACTTGTTCAATTTTGTATCTGCTTAAATGCAGTTTACCTGCCTTTGTCTTTTTTTGCAACATAACTAAAGACTTTTTTAAGTACTAACAGGATCTGTGTAGTAGGTAAAAACCAATCATAGGTGATTCTTGTCCTTTTCTTTTTTCCCCACCATAGCAAAATCACTCTTCTTAAATCAGACCAGCGCCTAAATGTAGAACAGCAGCATAAAGCTGAAGTGCTAAACAATGGCCTCCAGTGTTATGTTATTAAATTTCTCTTTTTGGATAAATTTGGGCAATGATTTTCCCATCATAATCAATTTAGCTCAAATCTTCTGCATTTATTGCTTAGACAAGCATTAAGCCAGGCAGACACATATACTACAAAGGGTACATATGTTTTGTTTCTAGGCCCAGCTACCCACGAACATTATATTATTCAGTTTCCTTCTTCCATTTTTCAAAAAGAAGGGTGGGAGTGATTTAACATTAATTGGAATTGGTTTACTATGACATTTAACTGCACATAGGTGTGCTGATAGTACACAGGCAGCATACATTTGATTGCCCTCTTCTCCAGTTATAAATTCCCAGCCAGTGTGAGATTTAGACATGGATTTCAGTCCAACTTTCCAGAAGCTTCCTGACCTCCAGTTTCACCTCTATAACACTGTTTTGGGGTTTTTTTTTCTTGTTTTGATTTTTTTTTTTTGCTCATCTGAGGGAGTATTTTTATAGTGATACAACTCACCTGAGCTGCAGATAATGTATATGAAAACATATTTGTTGATTATAACTGAGCCTTTACCAAAACTGTGACCTGGTTATATTTCCTTTCTCTTATTTCTTTTTTAATCCCTTCTTTTGGGGATGTTTGTCTGTTGTGGTTTAGACCTAGCAACCACACAGTACCATGCAGCCACTCTCTCATGACCCACTTTCCCCCTCCCTGGCCAGGATGGGGAGGAGAATCAAAAGAATTCTCCTGTAAGCACAAAATGTGGGGGTTAAGACAAGAACAGTTTTATAAATAAAATAAAGTAGAAGGTAGGACTAACACAACTACTACTAAGGGGAATAATAAGGAGACATAAAACTAAAGAGGAGCCACCCCTCCCCAAAAATGCCCCCAAACCAATAAACGAAACCATCCGATGATCCAATATAAACTGAGCGTCAAACTTCCTGCTCAAGTACCTTGCGTCCCTGTGGTTTGGCTGAAAATTACCTAAGAGCAGATTACTAGCTCTTTGGATGCCATATGGTTGTCTTTCATCAAATCATAGAATCATAGAATGTTTTGGGTTGGAAGGAACTGTAAAAATCATCCAGTTCCAGCACCCCTACCTTGGGCAATGGCATCTTCCATTACACCAGGTTGTTCAAAGCCCTATCCAGCCTGGCCTTGAACATTTCTAGGGTTGGGACATCCACAACGTCTCTGGGCAACTTGTTCCAGTGTCTCACCACCCTCATAATAAAGAATTTTTTTCTTCATATCTAATCTAAATATCCTCTCTGTCAGCTTAAACCCATTCCCCTTGTCCTATCACTATATGCCTTCAAGTCTTACCAATCAGCTTCAGTCTTGAAATTGACAGGTCATCTCTCTTTGCTAGGTGAGTTATTTCCCTTTGGATTCTCTAGGCAGTGTGAAACCACCATGGCACACATCAGTTTTCAAAACATAAATTGTTGATAGTGCCTGCTACAGGAATTTTGGTTGATCCTCTTGTTTTCAGATAGTATTGGTGAAATCATGGAACAGTGATATGATTTTTTTTCTCTCATGCACATCACAGAATGGAACAAGTGGCCCCTGTTACCTCCTAATGCTCATACATCTCACATTGGAAAAACCCATTGAAACACAAATAGTATGTACAAATGAAACAATATGATGGCTACATACTAAAGACACTACAACTTCCTCAGCATTGCTTAGTCTCTGTAGATTTTTCTGTCAGTACTGGACAAAGCAAGCCACCCTCCCTGCTTCCTACAGTAGAGTGCCTTCAGATGCACAGCCTTGCTTTGCACTCCCAAGTACCTTAATGTGTATTTTAGGAACTGTGAGTTTGTGCTTGCTTATTGCCTGTAGCAGTATTTACAGTGATGGTTCCGTATTTATCAAAACATTTATTTAAAAGAACCCCAAACAAATGAGGAATAGAGAACTTGCAAAAGCAGACTGATGAAGGGTGGAGAAAGCAGAGCCACATTTGATACCACTGGGCTCCTCATTTCACCCCTTGAGGATCATCTACTAGAGCCTCACCACTGCACCACCGTGTTTTGTTCTGTCATGTTATTGCTTCTCTTTTACGGTCTCCAGTTCTGACATGAGCATATAGTTGGGAGGACTTGTGTCACTGCACAAACCCCCGGTATTTCTAGGCAGATAGTGTGGTCCCACTCACTTACATACAGTTTTGTGGAGTGGGCAATTAAGGGAACCTGAGTTCATGGCACTTGAAACATGGATTTGTGTGAGCGAGACGACATGAAAAAGCTGAGTACAGGATATTTCTTCTATACACTTCAGAGCCTAGGAACAAAATTACATCATGCAACAAAACTCCCCAGAGCCAGGATTGTTTGGATCTTGGTTAGACTTTCAAAGCTGTTCTAAGAATTTTGATAAAGTTGTGCTCATTTTGCCACTTGTTTTAAAATAATGCTTTTCCATACTAAAAAATATTATTGGCCAGATAATACTTTTTATGAATTACATTACTTTTTATGAACTCGGTGCCACAAACCTGGCTCTTGCTCTGAGACAGTGGACATTTGTTGAATATGGTTTCCAAAAAAAAAAAAAAAAAAATTACTCTGGTCCTTTTAGAAGGAAAAACGTGCATTTTCACAAGTTACATCCCTCCCAGTCTTCAACATTATACTGAGATTACCCTGACCTGATCCAAAACATGGATTTTAATTATTGCATAGGAAGCTTGAAGAAAGTTGCACTTATAAAATACTTTATTTCCACATTCTGAGTTAGAAGATGACATCAAGGATGCTAGAAACAGAGTAGTGGTTTTGCAGGGGTTTTTCCCCTGAGATTTATACAGCTCTTCAATGTCAAAGCATGGGATAAATCCCTAAAATACCAAGAATGATCCCGTCCCAGATCATGAGCTCAACACTTTCCTTAAGAGCCAAGGTTAATATTTATCTATGCCCCATGGCAGTAATTTTTGAAGGTGTTGTTCTTGGAGATTAAATGTTGCTTCAAAAGGGCAGTTAACAGTTTAAACAACATTTTTATTGGCATACAGTAGTTCAGTGTCTACTAGTGTGCTGATGGGTTTATGATGATCAAAGTGTATTAAAGAGTTCATCTTCTAGTTACACACTGTTAGAGGCACTGGGCCATTTGAGTACCCCGGGTAAATGTATGTGAGATGTACAGTCACTGGTGTACACAGAAGAAAATGTTAATTTTAAAATATTGTACTTTGGACTGCTTTCTGTTCTATTTACACTCGGAAATGAATCTCTCAGGCTACTGGTGCTCCAGTGACCTGGTGCCTGAGCACACATGCTCCTGAGAACACAGTCCAGGCTCTGGGGCTCATATTTCAGCACTGGTTTTCCACAGGATACAGCACCACGCTTGGAAGAAGTATTGTCACAGTGTCACAGGTTCTACACTGCACTGTGTTCAAATAAGTGGCTGAAGAATCAGCTGCAGAACACATTACCCTTACAAATATGTCGCTTGAATTCAATAAAACTGATACAGTGTTTATAAGATCACTGGCACTATAGGAAACCAGATATGTGTAATCTCATTAATTATCTAAATTTTTACACCTCATTGATTGGGCATTTTTGAGATCTTCAGTGTGATTAGAAGCCTGAGATCTATTTTCTGTCTGCCTGATATAGGTGTCAATCTCAAACAGTGTGGCTATGCCTGCTTTCCTCAGGGAAACACAACCTGTCAGTGTCCGCAACTCCACTGAAGTCAGTTTTACAAGCCTTTTTTGTGCATCTGTGCCACAGTAGTTGTACAAACATGCTAGAGGGAATTTCTGAAGGGAAGATAGAATGCCTTCACTGTGATTGCAATGCAGTGTGGAGATTTCTGAGCTATGGGCCTGGTTATATCTATGTCGCACAGTGCCTGAGCCTCCTAAGCATACCCTAGTCGCCAGGACATGGATTCCTATCTCTATTTTTCAACTCTGTTGGAAAATACTCTCTGACTACTATTAATGACTTGGTTCTAGGAGACCAATTAACCAAAGCCAGCTTGTGATAAATGTTTCTCCTATATAAAATTATGACAGCTTGCTGTCTGAGTATAGGATGAATGCATCCCACACTTCAGCTGAGTAGTGTCACATGGATGTAATGAGGTTATTTAGCATGGCACAGCTAGCATGCCTTTCTGCTGTGATTCCATGGGACACTGCTCACAAACTGTAGCTAGCCTCTTGCCTCACTGCTATGTATTAATGTTGTCTGACTTTGTGTTTCTTAAATAAAAGTGACACATACAATTGGGAAGAAGCTGATTGGCTTCTTAAAATAATTTTAGCCAGTTGATTATGGGGTCTTACAGGGACACTGCTGGAATGGAGCACAGAAAGCCAAGCCTCTGCCTCATATTCACATATGGAATGTGAAAACAGAGGCTGTTTGCAAAAATAAATAAGAGGTGTGGGTAGAAAAGTACACTATAAAAATATAACAGATAATTTATTTATAAATCAGCCTCTTAAATAAGAAATAGTTGCAATTTTTAATTCCAGACTGTCTCTTGGTGCCTCTCACTTTCAGTGGCTACACTGCTCTTTACTTACCTCTGGTACCTCATATCCCTGGTGTCTGATTCTATCTTTACTTCGCTATATCTGTCACCCAGAACCTAACTCTTAGCTGCTGGGAATGAATTAATAAATAGACTAAGTGTAAGGAAGCTCCCATGGTCCTGGAGGCTGAAAGATTTTAGGTAGACAAAAGTCCAACATGCTAGCCTTGATATAGAAGCATTCATAGAATCATAGAATGGTTTGGGTTGGAGAGGACCTTAAGATCATCAAATTCCAACAGCCCCTATCAGGGACACCTCACACTAGACCATGTGCCTTATGTTCTGTCCAGCCTGGCCATGGACTCTGCAAGGGATGGAGAATTTACCACTAAATTCAGTTAGTATTTTACTTGTTTCCTGAAAAGACACATAGTTATATGAATATACAATCTATTTAGTAGTGCTGGAGAGAACACTTGAAATTCTGACTCTCAGTGAAAATGAACAAAATTTTAAAGACATTTTGTCAACAGCTGGGCTCAGTCCAACCTACCATATATTCACATAGCCATGATGAGCTTGTATTTACTGAAGTTTAAATTGAAATGCAATGTTGTGTTGTTCTTTCCCAGGTTCTAGAAGAATGTACCCCTTTTTGGGAGGGGGAGGGTTTGTTCCATTTTTCGGAATTCTGTAGCTTCCAAGCTAAGTCAGCTGTGCCATAAATCTTGGTATTAGTAAATGTCGAAAATAGCTATATCATTCATGTTCTTCTCTCTGTTTCCTTTCCTACTATGTATCCTTTCCAGAACAAGTACCAGGATGGTGATCCTGAATGCTGGAAGACTAGGCTGCTTGCATTGTGCAATAGAATTTCTGTTGGCTGCTCCTGCTGCTGCTCTAGTCAAACTCTGGCCAAAAAGTTAAGCTAAGTTGCATGAACACTGAGAGTACTCATGGACTTGAGTGTGCCCATTCATAAAAAATACAGCAAGGGGGAGAATATTAAAAGCTGCAATACTGAGATTGCTCAGCCTTGGGGCTCTAGTTAATTTCTCATTTGGAATGAAACACATTTCAGAAACATCATTACCCTTGCCATGTTGTTCTTTTAACCAGACACTTAAAACAGTTAAGATGCGGTTTTGAAGGTGAATTCAAACAAGAATAACAATTCAAGCTCTTAATACCATATTTTCCCAGTTTAAAGCTACATTGAAAGCTAGGCATTTCACCCGCTTAATTAACTACTAGCTTGCACGGTTGAAGGATGGGTTTCATCCTTCTTCTAACTGAAAGCAGAAGATGTGGTATTATTGTTCTAGGAAAGCGATATTGCCAGATTTTTCACAGAAACTTGAAAATTGGAGATTCAATGCATTCACTGTAGCTTTTTCCTCTCTGCTCACCGGTGTATAGATTACACCTCTTCCAAGCCTTTCTTCTGAGTCCCTTTGATTTGTAGGTATTTTGTATGAACTTGATTAGAGTACTATAGAAACTCTAGATGAAAATTTACATTCTTACCTTCTACCACAACATTATATCCAATGAAGTTTATTTCCTGTGCATTATTTATCTAAGCCTATCCTATGGAAAAAAAAAAAAAAAATAAAAGTTTGTTGGAAAATCAGTCTTAATTAGAAAAATACCTATATTTAAGGAAGTAGAACAGTGATAACTCTTAAGTGCTATATTCTTTCTATATATGCTTTAGTCAGATATTTTGTAAATACTGAGAAGTTACCTGGGTGTGTGTCTTTTTCTTTGTGGAGATAGTTTTACATTCTGTTTTAATTAGGTCAGAAAGTAAGCAAGATTGGCTTTCACAGTTGGTTGTTTAGGATGTCATTCAGTTTGATGGGGAATCTGGATGACATGTCTCAACCAGGAGAGCAAATCAGAGTACTCACTCACGTGTTGCTACCAATATACATATGCTCCAAAAGGTGAGACTGTAACTCCTATCTCTCTCCATATCAGACAATAAATTGATTTAAACCTGGGACCCACCTCCAAATGCTCTGATAATTCTCAGCAGCAGCATCACTTTTCCCTTTGTTGCACCTGAGTTGAAAAGATCTGAGCTACAGACAGGCCTCTGAAGAAAAAACTTTCTGATGAGGACAGAAAGATCAAGCGCACTGGAGGTTGGTGCTCAGCAATGGTGGGTAGGTCTCATATTTCTTTCATGGGTAAGGAGTTTTGTCATCCCCTTATTGGGTGACACACCCCCATTTGGGCTTTTGTGTCTCTAACCGTTACATACATAGTGCTCCTCATCAACAAGGAGCTTAAGCACCTGATTCAGAATTTTGGTTTCCATTAGGCAGGAAAGCTGCGCCCTTGCAGGATCTCCACAAAATTGCACTTTTAATGTAACTTGCAACAAAACTCAACACTGCAATTTGCAGCATTTGCATGATAGGGGTAAAAGGTTTGTATCCATGTGAAATATCTTCCTTTAAAAGCCAGCCAGTCTGTTGGCTTTGCAGTAGAAGATCACTCTTATTGGTCTTCTCATCAGCCATTTTAGATTAGGACATATAATTTTGTTATTTTCAAACAGAAATGTCATGCACACTGTGTTCAGTTACTACGCATTACTCCTATTTAAAAGGGTGGGAAGTTGGTCTTTGAAAAATGCCTCAAATACCCTGAAAGTGTGAAAGTTAAAGATAAAATTTACCCTAGACAGAGAACAAGAGGATGCTGGGGCTATTCCTTTATTCCCCAGGAAATGAGAGCAAATTTAACAGAATTAATGTACATGGTTTTTCTTGCTTGAAGATTTGTTATGAATGTAAGAACCACTAAATTTCCTCATGTTCCCAACAGCATGAAAGGAAGTTTTCAGAAAGGACCTGTCTCTCTCAGCTGCTTTCATGTTTGGAAAGAGCTTTTTCCCAGAGAACCCTCCCAGCCTCTGTTTGAGAGAAAATTCAGTCAGGTTGTACAACACAACCAGTGGCTCAAACATTTTTGTGGTAAACCACCACGTTCCTTTAAGAGCTTTTTCTTTTTGCCAGTCTGTTAATGTTTCCAACTGTTTACTTGTTCCCAGGTATGAAATCAAATGCTGGGAGAGCTGGGCTGGGCTGGGCTGCAGCATGACTCAGTGCCCATCACTATATTCCTTTGAAGGAAGGCTCTGGCAGGCAGCACTATGTGGAATCATACCTGAAGTATGCACATGTAAATATGCAAACTCCAGTACTGAGGCGTAATTTATTTGAGATGACTCTTTGCTTGCTTCCAGGAGGATAAGAAAAGAAAGCATAAGGTAGTATGTAGTAGTAGAAAGTCTTATTGCATGGTAAGTCTTTTCCTTCATTTGCTGTCAATAACATCTGGATTCTTTAGGGTCAGGCAAAAGTCCTGCATCCCATCTTGTATGCCATTTACAATGGTAAATTTGGACCATCTCCACTGAAGTAACAAAGAAGCATTAACACAAAACCAGTCAGACTTATGGGACGTCAGATCCCATTTTATTAAATCAAATTTATATGTTTAGAATGATGTTCTTTGGAATGTGCTACATTAAAAATAAACATTTTCTGTCCCACTGTACAGCATTTACCTAGTGAGAAATTTGCTTCTTACATCTACATTTAGGGGCCGTTCTGCAGTGACTTCCCTTATACACTAAGGAAGTTGAGTTGGAGTAACTCCAATTACAGAGTGTGACATGATGCAACCTTATTGCAACTCATCTGCAGCAATAACACATATTGCAGCAGATATGTAAAGAAACAGAAATAGATTCTGGTTTCTTGGGATTTGTGTTTGAAAACTGAGCATATATATGCTTCTGTGACAAAAGCCATTAAATTATATTAATGCTAGACCTATGGGAACAGATATGTGAATGTAATTTTTATCTGGATGTTGAATTCCCATTTATTTTGCCTTCTAGGATTCATTACAATAGTGAGCTACAGTGTTTTGTACAGCTACTAAATAAACAGTGTGTATGAGACTTTGCATGGTCTGGGAAGGAACCTTCTGGATCCATCCCTCCCCTGTTACACAAAAGGAAGAATTCAGGGGATACAAAACTAGTCATTGTGTTGGAGGAAGTGGTCTTAAGAAAATAAAGAGTCTTTTAAATACATCCATGCCCCCGCTCAGTTTCAGACTGAGTCATTGTTTTTCTGTGCAATCCTGGACAAATAAATTTGATTATATCTATAGTATATAATGTAGGATCCTGCAGAAATACCCACAGCGATTTTGGCTTAGGTTTAAATTTTCAGGTTAAAAAGCTGGGAGAAGTTGCATAGATCGTGTGGTACTGGGATAATAAACTGTACATTTATCAAATTGGGTAGAAAACACCAAGCCATTGACACTTTAGGGAAAAGATTTTCTGGTTGGTTGCTTGCTTGTTTGATTTTGGAAAGAAAAAAAGGAAATACTTTAATGGGAATAGGGAATTATAGAAATTAAAACCTCTTTTTTTTCCTGAATCTATTTTCCTTAGACAAAATGGAATTCATCAGAAAATTACCCTGTGGAGTAACATGACTGTAGATCTGGAAGCAAGAATTTTTTCTGTATTTGTTGTTGCACTTCTGCCTGTGAATGCACAGGACCATGAGTGTTCCAGGGAGGAAGAGTGAACTGAACCTGGCATGGCTGGTTTGATGTCCTTATCAGAACAACATTGCCATACGTTTGGGGAAACAGCAACTTGACCTTGGTAGTTGCTGTGTTCCAGGATTGGGAGTATCTGTGCTTCTAGTTGGGGACCCTGGTCTCCAGCTGAGGTGAAAGCAAGAGCAGCTCCAAAGCTTAGTTAATTCCAGTGCAGCCAGCAGAGCTGCTGTCATTTCAAGAGTCACTCTGGGTCCTTGCAAAGAATTAAGTGAATCCCACACAATTGATGAGTCCCTTTCTGTGTCTCCCCTTGGGCTAGAAAGGCTGCAAACTGGGAGTGACAGAATGGCTCCTGGGCTCCTCTGGGGACTCCTGCTGTCTTTACCTTGCCTCTGTGAGACACCATGTGTTTGGACAAACAAGATGTCTCAGCTGAGCTACTCATACCACCCAGATGTGGTCAGTAAAGTGTTTGCATGTGTGGGACTTGGTTCTTTATAGTAAGGAAACCTTTAGTGCTGTGTAATGGTAGGAGATGCTCTGTCTGCTACATGAGTCTGACACGTCTCTCCATTCTGGCACTTGACCACTATGTGCTGCCTGTGATCCATCAGTTTGGGGCCTGGGGTCAACGGTCTTGCTTTGAGATGCAGGTGCTGTGGCTTGGAACTAAGCTGGAGACATGAGCAAATGCAAAAGATGTCTGATAATTCTGCTCTTCTTGAGGGTTCTTATGGCTGTTACACCTCAGTAAGAGAGTGACAAAGGGGAAGCAGAAGTCATCTTGAGCAAGTGGGAAGGGGCTATGCAATAGCCACAAAGTGAGCCTGCTCTTCTGTGAAGTCTTTTCTCATCTGAAAAACATAATTTTTAAGTTTGCAATCTCACTTTTGCTTCTTGGCATGTGAATCAATCTGTTGTTTAAATACCCTGCAGAAAATGAATGTGGCATTTGTACAATATGTGACATTGTAAAATGTGACCTAGGTATTTAGGAAGCCTTTATACACCCACCTTTGCTATCCCCCTTTAAGCTGCTCTGAGGCCCTTTCATAAAGTTCTCTTTTTACTTAAAAAAAAAAACCACCCAAAAAAACCCCCCAAAAACCCAACAACAACAAAAAAGGACTGTTACCATGTTTGTGATCTGCTGGTTTTGCTTTGTCTCATAGGAAATAGCTAGTTTTATGCTAACCCTTCAGCTCAATGTCTGATCCTACAGTTTTCTTCCCGACTGAAGCTCTCTGATATATAAACAAATATCTTCCAATTACATTTCACAATAATTGCAAACACTGTGCAACAAACCCGTGGCAGAACTAGTTGTGATAATGGTGGAGGATTATAAGAAATGCCATCTGAAAGAAGAAAGGAAGCTGTAAGAAGTTGGTCTTCAGTGGCAGAAACATTAAAAGCAGAGTGCAAAGGTGGGCTGAACAGTTCAGAGGTAGAAGGTTATTCTGATTTTTCTAAAAACAAAAGTAACATTGATGCTTTGCTCTTTGCTTTGCATTCTTTTTTTTTCTCTCTCTCTGCATGGGACTTGCAGACATTTCAAAGCAAGGTAAGACTTTATTTTCTCTCTGTATTATTTTAGGGGATATTTCTTGTTAGTCCAAATGCAGTGGTTTCTTTCCAGATGCAAAATGAAAAGCCTTCACTCCAGTTTTGAATAAGAATCACTTACCCAGGAGCAGGTCATATACCTGGCTAAATATTCCAAGCAATTATTTTAGAATAAAAATGTAGAGCAGAAACTCAGATCCAAATTCCTCTGAATTTAAGGGATACTCCAATCCTTTTTCTAATATGTGCATTTTTAAATTTGTTTCTAGCAAATACCAAAGGCGTCATTTAAGTATCAGACAATTTGTTAAATAGCTACCACAATCTTTCTCTAAGCATGTTGCCCTTAAGAAAGTTTCTACATATGATGAGGGGTGCCTGTATAGCCCAGACAGACTTGCAAGCTGGAGGAAGTGCTTTCAATCTAATAACTATGCAGTAGTACAGAACACAATCTGGAATAGTTCATCCACCATCCCTCACTGTTTTGTAATTAGTTACCTTAGTTTAGATGCCAAGCATAGAAAATTATTATCCTTCTGTACTGCCGTTTCCCATTACTATTTGGCAGCCTTAATTTCATTATGTACTGATACAAACCTCTCTGAGAACTCTGCTAAAGAAACACAATTATCGTAGAAAAGTAGCTAAAGCATGTGAGGGTTAAAAGTAACTTTTTCCCCGTAAGTGTCATTCTTCCAACTTAGAATTCTTTAATAGATACAGAGCAGCGCAGAACCGAAAGTATTTTTAATTTCAGTGCTTTGTATATTTACAGACGGATTACAACAAACTTCTACACTTTATCTACATTTTAATAGGTCAGTGTGAACATATGAAGTGTATTAAGGTGGACTGCCTTCCTTATTAAACTTACGTGAATTTGTCAAAAGCCCTCAGCAGTTGCATGCAATAGGGGTTGGAAAGCCATGCATGATTGAGGTCATGCATCCAGCCAGTTTGTAAGATGATCCCTCAGTACGGAGACATCAGCCATCCCTAGCATAGGGGCGCACTCATACACGCATTCCTGTCAAGTCATC
Source organism: Psilopsiagon aymara (assembly GCA_024733675.1). Lineage (NCBI taxonomy): Eukaryota > Metazoa > Chordata > Aves > Psittaciformes > Psittacidae > Psilopsiagon > Psilopsiagon aymara. Next base: position 5,911 of record JANRGW010045272.1, on the reverse strand, counting down.
TTGTGAAAGGCTGCTTGCTTCCAGCTTGGCTTGAAAGTGCAACCTTAATAAAACTCACTGAAGCCTGAGAGAAAATAGCAGTTCTGCAGCAGATAGTGTAGGGGAAAGAGACTGGGATATGCATATGCAGCTGACTAAAGCAGGCTACATGCTGGACTGTAACAGAGAGGAAACAATAAATCTTAACAACTATGCAATAAATATTCCCAATTTTAACTAAGGAATATATCCTCATAGTGAAATTAAAAAAAACAATTTATCCAAGCTTGATTACTAAAGTGCTCTTCTCAACTCCTTTTTCCAAAGACTTTAAGGGAAATTAAGAACAAATTTAGAGAAAGACGAAGAAAAAGTTTTTGTTAAAGCAGGGAAGGAAAGTAATAATAACATGTCAGTTTTCCTTTCCTTTGCTTTCCTGGCAGCGATTCTTCCTCATATAGGCTGTAATAACCAGCGTCGGGGTCCAGAAGCCAGTGGGAGAAGATTTAACCGGATTCAGCACGGGCAGTGCACCTACACTTTCATTCTGCCAGAACAGGATGGGAACTGTCGTGAAAGCACGACAGACCAGTACAACACAAATGCTCTTCAGAGAGATGCTCCTCACGTGGAACAGGATTTCCCTTCCCAGAAACTGCAGCATCTGGAACATGTGATGGAAAATTACACTCAGTGGCTACAAAAAGTAAGTGTTTCTTTTTTTCATTTCTCACTAAATAGATTTTTTTGGTGACCCTTATGCTGTTCAGAGGTTTCATTAGTTTCTATGAGAACTGAGGTAATAAGGATTGACCTAGTTTGTGGCTGTGTAGGGGAGAAATGTTTCAGCCAGAGTGCACCATTCTTCATGACATTGCTCTTGGGAGCAGAATTTTCCTGTTGTGAAAGATGCAATTTCTTGAAGTTTTATCTCAAGAGACCACAGATGTTCGTAAGCCAGAGAACACAAAAATCCTCCAGAGACCCTAATAACAGAACTTACTGAGTGTTCCTATAAACTCTCCTACAGCTCAGAGCTTCAGATCACATGCCATGCAGGATACCTTCTACTCTGACAGCAAAAGGGAATATTTAAAAAAAATAAGCATTTAAAGGCACTGGGTTAAGAACATCATTTTTCCTCCATAAATAGATCTATATAAATTGTTCTACACAGCTAATTGCTGGAAAGAAAGAAGAAAGTATATAGCCAATCACAGTCCAAAACATCACAGTAAAAGTTTTTAACTGTGTTGATTACACTGGAGTTCAAACAGCCTGTTTTAATTTGTGTGCACATATGCATTCTGTCATAGAAACGGAAAAATGGGTTTGAAGGTGTAGCAGTAACTTAGCAGAAGTAATTAAAGAATTTTTGCAGTAGTTCTAATTTTCTAATGAACTTTTCAGTATTTTATGCATAAGCTGAAGTTTGGGCTTGAGAAGACTTAAATATGTGAATAATTTCACTCATATGAGAAGTCCCATTCACCTTAACAGGATTACTCACTTGTGTAAAATTACATACCTTGCAGGATCTTTTCAGTGCCTTGATAATGAAAATGTCTTGGAAGAGCTGACCATTAAAAAGAAATGAGCAGTCTTTGTGTATAGTTATTTGTAATATTCCAGTTCTCACACTGGCATTTTGACCTGGCAAAGCAGAAAATTGAGCAATTGAGTGGCGTAGCTAGTTGTGTAAGATGGCACAAGAAAACTGCTGTATGTACTCATTTGAACAATAACTTATTTTACCCTAACACAAGTTCATCCTAAGAATGAGCATCAGTAAAAATCTAGTGAAGATTTTACTAGGCAAGATAAAGCTTCCTATTAGCATAGTTGGTTACTTGTGTTATTCACAAGTTTTTTTTCGTCCAGGGAGTATACAAAACAGAAATACGTTAAAAAGCATATATAATCATCCCTCATCCCCCTAATCCTCCTAAAGTCTTTAAAGAAGATTTCCTGGTCTCTTGGGAAATTAATTGTGCTCTTTGTATATCTGGCTCCAGCAAGAGAGAAAAGCCCCCGTCTCTAAACAAGTAACTGTAAAAAAAAAAAAAATATAATCAAGCATTTATTTTTTAGACAACTTTCCTTTATTTTTTTTTTTTTTTTTTTTCATATCTTAATCTGCTTTGGGAATAAAATGCTGGAAATGAGGGATGCCTTTTGTAGAGAAAAGCATTTCTTAAGAAATTATTTTAATATACCTTGCTGAAGCAAGCCCTGAAAAGAGGAAAGTTATTATCTATGTTTATACACACACGATTTTACTTGAGCAAAGCGCCTGCTGAATCATGCTTGTAAGACTTATTCTGTGTTTGTCCACTAGAGACTGAACTAAGATCACTGTTTCACTGTGAGCTGAGTGTGAAGAAATATGAGTCTCTGGAGTGGGAATGTCTGAGTTAGGGTTAGCCCTCTCACACTTTGGAGGGAAGTGATTAAACAGGTAGGAAGCCCAATGAAAGGTGTTTATATTTGAGGACTGTTTTTTCTGCAGTGATTGTTAAACATGCTATGGGCAGACCTATCCCCCCTCCTTCTTTCCTTCCCCGCCCCCAAGTCTCTGCTCCTAGGGGTTTGCATAAATCTGGGATTGTGCACATATCCCCGTGTGTCAGTTTTCCCTGGAATGAAAGGACTGGTTTCTCTGTGCGATGGAGTATGGCTAGCTCTGAACAAATGAGGCTGATGCAGCTCTATTATAGCATCTCTGAATACTGAATTTGCTTTGTTGCTGTTGCCATTACAAGACATCTCAGCCATAAATCATTTTCTGTCTAAACAAGCATAATGTTGAAGTGTAATGAATATATTATGTAGATAGCTCACATATCATTTTTATACTCTGCATTTATTTCCCTCCCTATATTTTTTAATATCAGATGTAGCTGCTGCTACACTGAACAGTATTTTACAGTTGCACCTGCAATGAGCAAAGTAAAGAATAGTTTATGGTTATAGGTCTATGACTGGAAGTGAGTAGCTAGAATAAGACATAATGTTTAAGAATTTGAGATATATTCTGACTTCCATAATGGAAATAGCTTTATTACTTCAGCTTATATGTATAACTTTCATTAAAATTGTCCAAAGGCTATGTTTGAGTGAATTGTTTTCTCAGAACTAATGCTAGCCTGCAGTATTTAAGGACTATTTATTAAGGAAGTTTGGGAGAAACACAGTTTGCTTAAATCTGTAGTGTCTTAAAATGGTTTTCTTTGATATCTAGACTAGCAGATTTCTATGAGCAAAGCAAGTATCAAAGTAAAAAAAGAACACAAGCCTGAGTGAAGACAAAAATGTGCTTATCTGAGGAGCCAATTACTGGCAATTAAGTCCCAGCCTTGTCCATTGACATTTGCATATCTATAGTCAGCACAACAGGGATTGGTTGGCAAATCAAAGACCGAGCAAGATGCTCTGCACCGAAACTATTCAGAAGAAGATGACTTGGTAAACATTTTTAGAGATTTTCCTAGAACTGTTTATTTTAATACCGGATAGCTTTCCCCATTGTTTAAGCTTGGGTTTCATTTCTGCAATATGTTTATACTAATAGTTCAAAACAAACAGTTCATCACATTCTCCTTCTTGCAGTAACTGACTGACACATGTGATACTGTTTGGTATTTAATTGCAGTGTCTAAATATTGCCAAAGAGGAGTTACATGAAATGTTATCATCATGTCTTGCTTGGGAACTTTCTGTTAGTCAGCTTGTTGAACTCAAGGCATCAATGGACTCAGTATACATTCAGAATTGCTATATAGATGAGTTTTTCACATACTTCTCCATCAGTCCAAATGGTAGTAATAGTTGTTATTACAGTATTGCATTTTAGGTGATCCACTCTTTCTTTTTTTCCTGATCATCACCTAGGCAGAATAATAAAAAAGTTTAAAATGTATACTTAATAATAATACACAATAAGAAGCTAACACAGCTCTACAAATTTGAGTTGAAAGTGAACCACAACTATTCTGTCAGCCAGATCCCAGATTTAGATTTCTTAGATTTTAGGGTTTTTTCAATTTCTCTGAAAATATTGATGGCATCACTACACTTATACCAAATTAAGAAGCTGCCACTTACTTCCCTTTGCCTTCAAAGTGCCTGTGCTGACACCAGCTATACCAGAACTACAAAATGATGGGGTAGTTTCAGTCATTAAAGGAAGAAATTATGAGCAATTTTTTTCTAGGATGTCTGTAGTAATTTGATAGTCCACTTTAAAGTTTATATTTCTCATTGTTTTGATAAATTGTCTGTGGCATTCTTTGTGCTCTCTGTTGTCTTCCTTATTTTAGAGAAGTAAGATCACAAACACTCACTTGGGGTTTAAGCATGTAAGGACTCAAGGTTTTGAAGGGGACCAATCATTGTATAGAAGAAAGTAACTTTTGGAAAGACTGGTATCTGTCACTGTGTGCTGTGGCTCCACTGAAAATCTGAAATAATAATAATAATTTCCTTATGTGTGTGGATTTTGCCTTGGATTTTACATTGCTTGCTGAAGGTGGGAAAATTCCTTACATGTTGTTCTCACTCTGAAGCTATGTGAAAGTGTGACAGAATCTGCCCTGAAGAGGACATATCTAGAGATGTCATAATAACCTATGAGGCAAATTTATATTAATACAAAGATGGAGGTGGCCATAGTTTGTGCAAAATTTTGTCACATTAGGAAACCAATATTCCCTAATTGAATGAATACAAGAAATAGTAAAAATTTTATTTCTGATTATGTCTCACTGGGTATTTTGTAATGTACCATCTGGCTTTAGAGTTCACATAACATTTGGACTCTAAGTGCAATCAGGAGATCCATAATGAACTCCTGTTAATTTTCCCAAATAAAAGCAGATAATTAGATTTGGAATCTACCATTCTTCTTGTGCTTATATTACTGACAGATCTGTGTAAGGAATGGCTTTTTCAGTAAATCTTTCCTTTTCAAGGTGTACTAAAAGGAAACAGTGAGGATGTTTCATCCGGAACTGGCCAGTAGCCTCCTATTTGGCATCCAGCTTGAGCTTGGATTTCTTGTCTAGACCCAGAGGCTGTTTACTATTTTAGGTACCCCTTTTTCTTTTAGAGTCAATGAATTCTCATATCCAAAACAGACCCTCATCCTAGTGATCTTTGAAGTGCAGTTCCTACAAACAAGCTTTGAAACAATGATGGGATTCAAATTAGTGGGATTATTTATGTATTATGTACTGCTTAATGATTATATAAAAATGGAATTTTAGGAGCAAAAGTAAGTTCATGGAAACAAATTGATTCTAAGAAAATTCACGTTTGAGTGTAAACCTTAAATTGCTTATTTACCTGCAAGCAGTCTTTTGGCTAATAATATGCCTGAATTTCAAAGCATTATTAATCACATTTCTGAAGTCATTGGGATAATTTGAGGTACCAGCAAGAAAGAGACAAGACCACAAATGTGGAAATGCCTGAAAGCATTTATTTGCGGGATAACCAATTTGGCACTGTTGCAGGGTGGTTTTTAAGAAGCAGAAGGGCAGTCTCACATGTGCCACATTTGAAAAAAAGAATATTTCCCCTGCTTGAACAGAAGGCTTTACATAATGTGCAGTAGAACCTGAATAAGTTTGTTTCCAGTGATGACAGCTGTAATTAGGAACTTTCTGGTAAGAATAAAATATTGCATTTATTAGTCATCAGAACTGTCCAACCAACATGCCCTGTGGGAGATCTCATTTAGAGCAGTGAGGTCTTTTCTAAATGAAACTGATATAAAGTAAATTGCATGTCATTTTGAAGGTGCTGAGAACTCATTGTTCCTATTTCCTCCTGTGGTTTGGAACAATCTTCACAGAGCTGGGTGCCTTGGAAAAAAACCCCAACTAACCAAACAAAAACAACCAACCAACCAACACCCCCCCCCCCCCCCCCC
>JANRGW010045267.1:0-10984 GCA_024733675.1 Psilopsiagon aymara | reverse complement strand
CTGCCGTGCTCCGGGGAAGATGGTGCAGAGTGCGCCTTAGTTCGAGTCCCATCGGGCGCGCCCGCTTGTTGCGATGCTGCTCCGATGGTTTCCAGGCCGGTTTTGTTCTCTGTGCCCAAGAACGTTGGCCGTAACAGAGGAGCCTTCCTTCAACCCCTGCACAGTCCTCCTCCGCCCTGCCTCCCGTCTTGTCTCTGCGTCAGAGTCCAGCCCTTCAAACCCCCAAAGGGAACTGTGAAGTGTATATCTTGAATTGCTCTATTTCCAGGAGATTTTGTAACGGGACAGCAAGTGGAAGTATTGTGTTAAAGTGTTCTTTGTCAAAGTAGCTCGAGTTTCTTAAGTAGGTCCTGGCAGAGACCTTAAATTAATTTTGTATCTTGTACTGGTTATTGCAGACGCTTTTGTTGATTAAATCAGTTTATTTACGTCAGTGTAAGCTGGTATTGCTGTCCCCTCGTTCTTACCCCTTCTGGCCACTTACTTTTACACAGATGTTTGTCGGACTCCACAGTGTAGCAGCTTGGGGAGCTGTGCTGAGGGAGGAGCTGTCTGGCAGCCTCAGTCACAAATGCAGCTGGTGTCTGTCTTTCCTTTCAGCCCTGGCTGGGGTCCCTCGTCTCCTTTTTTGCTCCGCTTCCACAGTCAATAGAGCTTTTTCTGAGCCATCTATAAGAAAATCTGGCCTAGCAAATCAGTGAGTAGGTGTCTGAGCCAGTTCAGGAAAGAGCCAAATTAAATATTCAAACTGATTCAAGGGAGGAAGTAGAGGGAGGCAATGAATTGGCAGATGGATTGGCTTGGGTTGCTGCAGGACAACTGCCAACGTTAAACCTTTTTTCTTTTCTTTCTTTTATTTTCTTTCCCCCAGTTCAGTTTTAAAAAAGGCCAGTTACCCAGTGTGATAAATGAAGTGACTGCAGAAACAGCTTGTACTGTCACAGTTGAAGGGGTGAGTCTGCCTCTGTGGGCATTAATAGTGGCCTGAAGTGGCTTACATTGACTGGCAGAGTGGCACAAGACACCTTAAAACGTTGCTTCTCTATAGAAGGATTTAAAGCACAGTGTGTCTTTGTGAAATGGAAGCTCAAGCAATATGTTTTAATGTCACCTCATCCCTGAGCCTTGCAAAGATTGCCTGTTCTTCCAGTCACGCATACTTCTGAAAAAGCAGTCTTAGTATTGCACATCTGTGGTTCTCTCATGATTCACTCCAGCCCTTCTAACAGTTCGGCTTTGTTTTGTCACAGAGAAAAGAAACAGGTTTTAAAAACCAGAAGCTACTGTAAATGAAAAAATGCAAGTCATTAATCCTGTGTCAGTGTCCTGCTTTTTACAATGATTAGTGCCAGACATTTAGCAGGATGTGTGATTTTGTTCCTGGGAACTACACCACGTCTGTATTCTCTCTGTTACTGTACCCACACAAAATCACTGTTTGAAGGCGTAGCTCAAAGCTATAGGTGTGCATCTGCCTGGAAAACCACATGGGATGAGAGCTACTAAAAATATCTGTGAGGTCTGGAGGATATCTTTTGCTTGTCAGAAAATAGTGGGAGAAATAAAATATATGTGAAACAATACAAATTAAGTTAAAAAGTTCTTGGGCTTTTGCCTTCCAGATTTGGCACCTTCAAATTCCAGTTATCGTTGTGGGCAGTGTCACTGGTAATGGCTGAGTGATGTGTAAAATTCTGGACCAGAGAAATCAAAGGCCAAGCAAGGTTTGGAAATGTTAGTGGAGCGTGGGAAGGCAGTGATAAATAATGCAGTTTGTAGGTGCAAACAAAAAAGGAGTATGACAACTGGTGAATTGTAATGGAAATAGAAGGAGGAGGTTTTGAGGCAAAGTCGAGAAGAGAGAAGTTTCTGGGGAAGAACAAGTTAAAGTGATCTGCACTAGTAGAGCACATACCGTTCATTTGGTGCTCTCCCTGTGCTTGTCTGTTGACTAAAGTGCATCTCTTTAAGTTAGCAGAAGATAAAATATCTCTGGTTCTCAGGTCAGGAAATTTCTACTGGAAGAGATCTGGGACTTAGTGACAGCTGTTGTCATAGGTCTGAGACTCAAAGCCCCAAGGTTTCTGGCATTGTGCAGGATGGTGCTGCTCCAGCACGAGTCTTGAAAACATACTGAAGCTCTTCTCTTTAGAACCCCCTTCGATTGGAGTTTGTGGACTTAATTATGGACTCCAGTTAGTGGAGTTCTCATCCACTCTCCATTTGAACTCTGGTTTTGGTTGGGGCTTTATGTATGTATTTGTTGCACTTTATTTTTTGTCAGGCACAAAGGTGGTTTGTTTTTTCCCCCACTGATAAAAGTACTCTTTCCTGCATTCTGATAGATTTCAAATGTGATAAAATATGCCAAAGAGTGTCTTGAAGACTTAGTGCTGAGGGATCAGCAACGTATGTGCAAAATGTAGCTTACAGTAGAACGGAAACACACGGACAGAAAAAATACAGTTTTGTTGACATATTATGTACCCCTATGAAAGTTTTCTGAAAGCTGAATCCTGTGGGATCCTGCAAGTCAAATCAAAGTTTTGGGTTTACAGTTCAAGTTACAGAATGTGTATATGCTGTTTAACAGTCCTCTAGCATAAACATACTATGTGTTTCAATGCTTTCATCAGTATTAGGAACTAGTATTTGACTTCAGGTTCTGCTACTGATAATGAATGTTGGTTTCCACTTTTTAGGCTTTCCGGTGTGGGCCTTGCTGTCCTTACAGTTGCAGCTTTGTGCAAACACAGTGCTTATTTTGTTCATGCAGAACTAGCAAAGTCCTGAATTTCCTGTCTTTGCAAGAGAACTGTAAAAACTGATAAGGAAACAACAGTATTAAGAATAGTTGTTTTCTTGAGCAGACTGCTTTAAGTCATAGAATGTCCTTGCTGTGACCAAAGGAATAGCAGATCCTAGACACCTGTAAATTTAGTTTACCTGTAGTGTTGTAGCCACAGAAGGACAGAGCTAGATGCAGTCTGTGAAATCTGCCTGGGACCTTGTCAGGAGTCCACGTGGATTGCTCTCCCTGCTGCTGTGGCAGTGCTGTCACTGGGTCAGTGGACTAGGAGGTGTCCCAGCTAATCTAAATCTGGCTGAAGCCTGTCTGCAAGCCCTGACATTGACTGTGCCATAAACATGCCAGGAGAAAATGAAACAATATGTAAACTGTGTAGCAGGTAATATGTTTTGTGTTTGGGTACTCGGCAAAATGGTCACACGCTATCCCTAGAACATGCACACTTCCTATAAAGCAAACAAGCATGTTAAGCCCAGTCAGGTATATAGCTATATATGTAGTAAACAAGCACAATAAAGTAAATAAGGTGTATATATATGTATATTTATAGCACAGAGGAAAATTAGCAGTGTATCAAGTTGTTAGAGAGAATAGTGATTAAGAAGAAATACATCACCAATTGCCACCTGATCATCATCGTCCAGGCCACACTTCAAGCTGAGAAGCCCTGTTGCAGCTGATGCCAGAGTCTCAGATAACTTGGAAAATTCCTATGTGGTGCATCCACCCATAGGTGAGGCTTCACATTCGGCTACAGGAGAGTCCTTCTTTTATAACCTTAGAAACTCAGCTGGCTTTATGCCAGACCTGTAATTGTTTACTCATGTGGCTATGCAGTTTCTCGTGATCTCACTGTTGGCTGTGCCGAGAATGGGGCCAGGCGCCCCAGTGTGGCCAAATGTGAAGGTCATAGAACAGCTGCACGCTTGTATTTTCCTACTTCTTTCCAACAAATTGCCGTAATGAATATAAATGTATATACTTTATAGAATACACTTTGTCAAAACCATACTTTGATATGTCTCTCACAGTCATTAGCAAGGATCAACTCTCAGTTAGGTTCCCATCCATTACACATTCCACAACTAGTGAACATTTCATGATGAGGAATTGAAAAGTTCTTTTCTCCCTTCTGCGAAAAATTTGTCATTAGCCCTTAGAGATCCTTATGGTTGTTACACAGTTCTAATTCAGATTGAGATTCTCTTTGAATGTCACGTTGCAATTACTAGATAGCAACTGCAGGGATTTAAGTGATGACATCCTTTTGGGGGGCTTTTTGTTGTAAGTGAACAGTCTTAATTCTGCTGTACATTGGAGCAGTGTCATTTGTCAATACAATGAACTGTTTCAAAAATGAGCTGCATAACATGCCCAGATAAAACTAGGTTAGATAAGAAACTTTCATCTTTCTAAGGAGTATAGTTTTACTATATTTCAGTTGCTACTTTCCAATGATATTGAATTGTGTTGTCTTCAGTCTTACAAATAAAACCATAAGGCTTCAAAATTAAATGGCAGCAGATGCTCAGTTTTGTCATAAGTATCTGCATCATTAATAACTGAAAGAGAGAATGATTATTGTTTTTTGCCCCCCAGTCTAATCGGATTTCTTGTCTTGTATTTTTTACAGTGGCTTGTTTTGGAAAGCTTTGTTTTAGTGGGCTGTCAGGACAGCGTCTATTCAGCAGCTGGCTAGTTGGACATAGGACTCGGTAACTTAGGAAACAGTACGGAGCCTTTCTCATTTTTCTCATAGGGACAATAAAGCAGTGAAGAGGAACTGGGGGAAGGTAGTGTTACATGTCTTACTGATCAGAAAACTGTTTCTGAAGTGTTTGGACAAACTACATATATGTGTAGTAAAATCTGAAAAGGTAGGATATCTTCCTTTTCTGTTTTATTCAGAAAACCTCATAACTAATAAAAACCTCTCATGAGTCTCAGAGGGGTTACAAAAGTAATTTTATATGTGAAGTAGGAATGTGAAGCCTAAAACATACTCTTTTACATGACTTCTTTGGGATCTTGCTGAACTCTAGGTTTTTCATGATAGGATGCTCATGAATGCAGGTTGCTGGTTACTTCTTTACCAAGCTTTCAAATCCATTTAAAAGCTACTCCGTTTTATAAAATAGGTCATGTGAGAGAAGACAGTAGCTCTTCATGATTTCAGAGTAAGCTGCAGGTTTGGCTTTTTCTTTCTGAATATTAAGTATTTCTCTAGGCGTGTGGAGATTTCATGCTGTTCCCTCTGGAATAGAAGGCTACAATGAGCAGAGAATCAGCCTTTTCAGTATGAAAGCAACATGTTAAGTGATGTGCAGTTCATAAATACAAATTCTGCTAGCTGGAAGTACCCAGCTATTGTCTGTAAGGATGCTTTTTTGTAAGTTGGCTAGGCATGATACAGAAGGCTTTAAAATGGAAAGCAAACGTTTGCATTTGAGCTTCTACGATGTTTCTGCTCCAGGTAGAATTCAAGTCAGTAGAAAATCCATGTTTCACAGTGACTGCTAGAATCGTGTTCTGTAGCAGAGTTCTGAGCTCAACTGCCTGCTAAAGTCTTTGCTTTCAGAATTCAGACAAATGGGGATTCTGACATCCAGCAGTGCAATCCTCAAATTCTTATTTAAATCTTAAAGTCTCTGAAGTATGTGTTTGCATTCTCACTGTGAAGTTCTTTATTCACATTAAGTTTTCAGCGTTTCTAGGGTTGCTTCCAGGCGTTTAAGTGGATCTGGCCATACAGATTCAGGACTAAGATTGCTTTATTTCTCTGTGTTGTTTTAATAGGTTAAAAGTGTGTGGAGAGCATGGGTTACGATATTGAGCGTTTTGTTGGCTATGTCAATGAAGGGCTATTATGCTCCATCTGCCGCGATGTGTTAGAAGATCCATTACAGGCTCCTTGTGAACATGCTTTCTGTACTGCTTGTATACATGGATGGCTTGTTCATCACAGTAACTGCCCTGAAGACAGACAGATGATTGATGTGTCTTTGCTACGACCTCTCTACAGGTATGCAGTAATGTTGCTGTATGTTGAAATCACATGAACTTAGGATTTCTCACTTCTGCTTGCACCGCATTATCTCTTGTCATTTAGCTGTCACTCATATTGTCTATCCGATGTACTTATGGCAGAAACTGATCACTTGCATGAAAGCATTAGCATTTTCCGTTTAGTATAACTGACTTTCAGTGTATTAAGATTTGGAACCCTTATTTTGTTCTCCATCTTTTTATATCTTTAATCATGTTTCTAGACATCTCTCTGGATATTATTCTGAATGTCTTCTACAGCACCAAAACATTCAAATATTTTTTTAGAGAAATCAGGCAGAGCAGCTGATGACAACGGTTACTAAACACTATATATCTTTTGGGTTTTTTTTCAGCCTTACTTAGATGCTGTAGTTGGGTTTATAATGAATAATTTCTGTAGATATAAATCCAACTTCTCACCTTTAAATCCTTTTTTAAAAATGTCTTTATCCATAAGAATATCTGTCTTGAGCCACCTTGTCATGTAAAACAGGCTGATTTTACAAGTGTCTTCCATAACTGGTCAAGCGGGCAGTTGGGCAAGATGATCGTTGTAGGCCCTTTCCAAGTGGGCTATGCTGTTCGCAGTGCACAGAGTTTCATCAGTAGACACCACTTGCCGTTTAACACATGCATTGTCTAATCTGCTCAGATTAACAATTACATTGTGTTTAAAACCTTCAGTCACAGATGATAAATTTACTCCATTTGTACTCTCAGTAATTTTGTCACTAATGAGATTTTCTGTCCGGAAAGTTGACATACGTTGTAGACAGAACCCTTGAGTTTAATTTACAGATTGTTTGCTATGTACTCACTGTAGGCAGTTTGGTTTGGCATGTTTAGAAACACAAAACTTAAATGATGGCTGAGTAGCCCTTTTGATTGTTTATCGGTAACATCTGCTGATCAGTGAAAGGTCATGGTTAAAAAACCATTAAAATAAAGATTTCATTTGCACATTTAATTTTGGAGATCGAATTTTCCATTTAAATTGTTTCTTTTAAGCCTGTTCTTTTGCAATATGGAAAACAACATATGAAACTGATTATTCGTAGTTTTTCCTAATGGAGATTAGAATTTTGCTTTCTTTCCCCAAAGTTGAAAATACAAACTTTTCAGTAATGTTCCCAGGTATTAGGACAATTTATTTATATTTTTTTAATGTAGATACATGAGAAATGATTTAAACCGTCTTCAGCTACATTGCAAAAACAGAGAGTACGGCTGTCAAATGGTTTGTTCTCTGGAGTCTATAGACAGGCATGAAAGGGAGTGTGAGTACAGTCAAATACCTTGCTCCAATGCTGGTGAGTAACATTTAAATAAATTGAATCTTTATATTCAGAAAACATGTTTTTGTCATCTTCCTGTCAACAGAATGGCAGTAATGGCCATTATTTCCAAACAGAAATTCAAAGCTCTGGCATAAGCTGCTCTTTACAGCAGTGGTTTGGGACAAAATGTATTACTGATTTATGGCAAGCATGACTGTTAGCAACAGTTTCTTACCCGAGAGCTGGCCAAAATGAATGAGTATGATGGACTTCAAATTTATAGATACAGTAGTGCATTTGCTTTGCTTTCTATCTTTCAATGAGTTTGTCTTTCAATTTTGTGTGCTTGTTCTGATGTCTGAATGAAGGTAACAGCACTACAGAATGCTTACGGATCACAGTTTACTTTCAGAGCGTTTGGTTGGCTGGTGCATGTGCAGCTGCTCATTCTGTCTCCTGATTTTAACAGAAACCTATGATGGAAATAAGAATTGGTTTAAGCTAAATTCTGTCTAGAATTAATGAGTTCATGATAAGGTGTTTATTTAAAACAACCTATACCTCTCAAGGAAGAAACATATTGCTAAAAAGGATCATAGAGTTAAAGTTTTATTCAAAATGTTATATATTTCTAGACAAAGTTAATATCTAATTCCTGATGCTAAGGAAACAGCTAAGTCAGTTGTAGTTAATTATAAGAAGATTAAGGTGCTAGAATTGCTCCCCTGGAAGTTATAATTTCTCTCAGCAGTGACCCCTGCAGATGCTTCTAATTCACCTGGTTTACTTTCTACAGAAACAGTAGCATTTATAGAGTTCCCGCACCTTATCTTTGGTGTCTGGTGTTCAGGGCATGAGAGCTTTTGCATCTCTTGAACTCTTACTCTAGAATACAGTGGGCTATATTTTGAGTACCTCAATTACAAATCATATTTATCAGTAAAGCTCTTCTAGAAGGCTGTTGTTTGTAGTTTTCTGGGGGTTTTTTGTTGACAAGTTTCACTGGTTCAGTTTTCTTACGTGGATTTTACCTTAAAATTAAATGCAAGTGTGTATTATGGCAAACAGTCTTCTAAACATTAAGACTGCAGACTTCATATTTAGAGTGTTACATATAGCAATAATTTATATAGTGTTCATTTTCAGTTCTCTACATTGTATTTTTTAATCCCTACAGGTTTGTAAAGTTTGCATCCTAGAAGTTCTGTGGAAACATTTCTATTTTTGAATCAGTTATTAAATGTTCATAAATAAATTTTGTTGTTTATTTTGTGGTCTGGTATGCTATACACAAGACCAAACAATTGTGAGGAAAACAAGGTTACATCCCATCTCACCCGCATCTCTCTGATTAGGTCTTTGAACTTTTTTCCTAAATTTGATAAGGTAAGGGTTTTTTTTTTTTAACTCATGGGCATTCTTCTTCAGCTGTAGTCAGTGCAGTCTGGTGAAGCACAAACCAACTGCCAGTGTCTTAGCTTGGCATCAGCACTGTCGTCACTGAATTTGCTTTAATGCCAGACAAGCAGTAGAAGACTTTATAAAAATGGGATCATAGAGTAGTTAGGGTTGGAAAGGACCTTAAGCTGATCAAGGTCCAGTCCCCTGCCATGAACAAAGATGACTCATACTAGACCATGTGTCCCAAGGCTCTGTTCGACCTGGCCTTGAACACTGCCAGGGATGGAGCATTTACCACTTCTTCAGGCAACTTGTTCCAGTTTCTCACCACCCTCATAGTAAAGATCTTATTCTTTATATCTAACCTCAACTTCCCCTGTTTAAATTTAAACTCGCTGCCCCTTGCCCTATCGCTACAGTCCCTGATAAAGAGTCAGTCTGTCTCCAGCATCCTTGTAGGGCCTACTCTCAGTTTTCCAGTGTTTTCAGCTAATGAAGAAATACCTTACTAAGACTTCTAAAGAGCGTTTTATTACTAGTTGTGTGTTATAACCATCATATTCACAGTCTAAAGAAATTACTTTTTTCATTGCTTGAAGAGTGACAGTTGTTTAGCTGAGAACATTGCAGCTTGCTTGTGCTTTTGTTGGTTGTTAACAACTGGCTTGTTTTACTGTTCCCTGTTCAGGCTGTACAGTTCAAGTTGAACGACGTAACTTAGACGGTCACCTGGCAGTGTGTGAATATCGAAGCCGTGAATGCCCCAATGGCTGTGGCTATACCATTCTCAGTGTGGAAGACACACACCATAATTGCGTGGCAGAGCTAAGAACCGAGCTAGAACTACTTCGGTACAAATCTTCTTTTTCTTTAATGTTTGTGTCAGCTTGGGCTTAAAATCACTGCCTAAAGCACGTCAAATACTAATGCTGGATTCTGGTATGCATTACATAGTCTGTTAATTGATACTTACGGGCCAGTGTATTGTTATGGGTCAGCACAGACTTGAAATTCTTACTGGTTTGATTATTTTGCTGTTACTTTGGTTTTGCCCAAGTTATTATAAATCCTAAAATATCATTGCTTGCAGTTGGACAAAGCTGTGAGCTGACTATATACATTTATACCTAAGAAAGCTGGACTTAAGTTGGCAATTTCGTTTTTCCATTGGACTGTTACAGATCCAAAGTCACATTATTTAATAATTATATTTAGTTTATGTTTGTACAGATCCAGAAGATAAAAACCTGAAATTATTTTGGCAGGTAAAGGCTGATAGATTAAACCTCCGAGGATCTAATTTTCCATTTTTATTAAAACCCTGGCAGATTAATAACAAGTTAGTGAATATGACTCTTCTTACCAGCATCCTTGCAGAAGTTCCTGGAGCTTTCCCTTTCCATGATATTCCAGTTTGACTTGTTTTTTTCCCATGCTCCTTCCCGTTTCTGTCTTTCAATTTGCTGTCTAAGTCTTGTGCTCATGAACACTGTTGTGAAATCAGGCTCAGATCGGACTTAAAAGTGTTGAGACACAAGGGATTCTGCTGCCTGGTTTCTAAACTGAAACAATTAATGTAGTAACAGCTAGCTTGGGGCTGTGAAGCTGTGTGAATGATTAGTTTATAATAGTTTGCTTCATATTATTGTTTAATGTCCACCATAAAAGTAACAAGATATTTACCAGTACTATAATATTCAGAATTTTTATCTTGACTGCATGTGTTTAGTAATACTAAGCAAGCAGATACTCTAGGTAAAAGGCAGTAAATCATTTAAAATCAGAAATACATATTTATGAACTCATAGAATTACTTCAGGAATATGATACAGTTGTCCCCTGTGTAGACTGTGTGAATGGTCACATGGTGCCCCCTTGATAGATTTATTTCAGTTACTAAGCAGTACTGACATGTCTCTGGAGGTGTGTCCTTTCAGAATGTGATGGCAATCACATTGGGCTGTTTGGCTTCAAAAAGGCTTTCTGGAATTTGAAAATCATTCTTTTCCCTGCCTACAACACTTAACAAGGCGAAATAAACTTTTTAGGTCAGAAATGATCTGCAGAGTGGAGGAGGCAAAGCATGAGATGGAGTCAAGGTTAGATTCACAGAGGAGGCATATGGTCCAAAAAGAGAGTATTCTGCAAAATGAAATTGAAGAACTAAAGGTAAATAGGATCATTTTATTTTCTGTTTTCCCCCTCTCCTAACAGTCTAACACTTTGCTTTTCCCAATAATAGTCTCTTATTCTGTAAATGTAGTCTCATACAGATGAGAATTACATTAAGTATGAGAAGCAAAACAGGTGTTTGTTGGAGAATGGCTCTCAGAACAAGGTAATGGGTCACTGAAACACCTTGTGAGCAGTCACCCGTGTAGAACAAAGAAGAGGACGTGCCTTCATTCTGAGATATGGCACGCCACCAAGAACACCCTGACTTTGATCA
>JANRGW010045265.1:7253-44754 GCA_024733675.1 Psilopsiagon aymara | reverse complement strand
ATCTTAAGGTCCTTTCCAACCCTAACTATTCTGTGATTCTATGACTTCAGCTAATTAAAAAGAGGGGGCAAAAGACCTAAATAACAGCTTCCTGGACTACAGACTTCTGAACGTCAGCTTCTTACTCTAGTTTGACCATTTCTTCAGGAAGTTATGCCACACCTCATAGAAGCAAGACAAGGCATGATTTTGGTCATTTTTATCAGTCATTTCTTATGCTGCATTTGTCAAAATGGCGCGGGGAATTGTCTGAAGAGGGAGAAAGAAGAAAGAGGCCACGTAGAAGGGAAAGTGGGAGAACAACTTCTAAGTGCCTTCATTCCATGGAAGAAGAAACATTTCCAAGGGCAGGCCTTAGGAGTTTCAGCAGTCTGACTGGTCCCCCCAACTGTGAATTTGCACAACTCTCACATGGCATTAACATTAAAAGTTATTGAAACAACTTCAAATGACCAAAACTCATATGTGCAGTCACTCAATTTAAGTGAATACAATGCATTTCCTTTTCCAATCTTGTTGATGCTCATTCCTGAATATTATTTTTCTGCCTTTATGAGCATGGTTTCTAACCCAAGATTTGTGTAGGAAGCAACCCAAGGCAAGCACACTGTATCTACACTGTATTTTAATTCTACATATTCTGAGATGTACAATTCCCAGTTACGCCTTGGCTGCACCCAGGACAT
The DNA here is from genome assembly GCA_024733675.1 of Psilopsiagon aymara. Classification (NCBI taxonomy): domain Eukaryota; kingdom Metazoa; phylum Chordata; class Aves; order Psittaciformes; family Psittacidae; genus Psilopsiagon; species Psilopsiagon aymara. The sequence goes on along the minus strand of JANRGW010045265.1, from coordinate 44,068 downwards.
GGAAGAGAGGACACAGATGCAGGTTCCTGAACAACTCTGCAGAATAATAAAGTAACACTTTGCAGAAACTTCAGACTCCCTTCAAATCAACCATGCATGCAAAACATGTATTACCTAGAAACTCCTCTTCACAGGAAAAATAATTAGGCCTAGTCACGTTAAACACAAGATAAAGAAAATACAAGGATATGTTCATAGGGGAATGTGAGCAGATTGTTCTCTTCCATTTGGAGTCTTTTCATCCATGGAGTCTTACCATGGAAAACAGGGTATACCAGATGCAAAGCTGTATTTGGCTAGATTTACACTGGATGAATGAATCGAAAACATGATTTCAGTTTAATTTAAAAAGCAGGTCAAAATGCTGCTTTCAGCTACCTATTAATATTGAAAGGATATTCTGGTTACTACAGTTATACTCAAAAATGTCTTCAAAGCATTACAACTGTACTAAGTTGTATGTCTTGCTGAACAAAAACAATGATGGCAATTTTTTTTATATTTAAGAGTGCAAAAATTTCATTAATAACACTAGACAGAAAAAGAACCAAATTACCACTGCCTGATGTTTTCAACTACATGTATCTGAAAAAAACTAGTCCAGAGTAATGGGAAGGAAAGGTTTACATTAAAAATGAATTCTCACTGCTCCTCTCCCTTCCCTCCTACCCTGGTTGTCATTTATTTATTTTGTGAGCATCTTTTTCCTCCATACAGCAAGTCCTAATTGTTAACCAAAGAGCAAAAATTCTGGAAACACTGTTTAAAATTTTATGTTCTAATAAAAAGCAGCATTGAATTTAACCCTATATGATTAAAAAAGACTGTTTTTAAATTCAAGGGATCAGAGATCAATTTGAGGGAATAGAGTTCAAAACAGGGAAAAAAAAAAGTCAAATTTGAGCAAAATTCTCTCTCCTATGTTTTGCCATCTATCCTGTAATCCTTGAGTTCCTGCTACTCAATTTCACTACATCCTTCTGCCGTTTGTTCACAATTTATTTACAGTGATGTTAAAATGGGGATAAAAAGCCAGAATAGTAGAGCTTAATACACACTTTGTTGCAAACGGCATAAGGAGAGACAGAAGATACTCTTTGCACTACAAGCTAGTACTGGACCTTGGTTTTGAAGACTTCTATACTGTGAAAAGTGAAGAGAACGAAGTCAAGAGGTGTCATGGTTTAAGCCATAAATCATGCAGTTTGCTCACTCACTCCCCCCTCTTTCTTCCCCCCAGCTCCTGGAGGGATGGGGAGGAGAATCGGAGAATGTAACTCCCATGGGTTGAGATAAGAACAGTCCCATAACTAAGGTAAAACACAAACCACTGCTGCTACCACCAATAATAATAATGACAAGAGAAATACAAGGGAAAAGAATACAACTGCTCACCACCTGATACTAAGCCTGACCCAGCCGTGAACTGAACTCCTCCAGGTTCCTGCCCCCAGTTTTTCCATCCTGGGCATGACATGCTGTGGTATGGAATACCTCTTTGGCTAGTTTGGGTCAGGTGTCCTGTGTCTGCTTCCTCCCGGCTTCCCCTCCTCCCTGAAAGAGCATGAGACTCAGAAAGTCCTTGGTCTAATCAAACATTCTAAGCTATAACTATAAACATCAGTGTTATCAGCGCTGTTCCTAGGCTGAAAGTCGAAAACACAGCACTGCACCAGCTACTAAGAAGGAGAAAAAGACTGCTACTGCTGAACCCAGGACAAGTGGGTAAAGTTAAGCAGCTGGCAAAATTCTTGTAGGATTACAACCTTACTATTACTTGAATGTGGTTTGCTTATTTCTAAGGACAAGAGGGTTACTATAAGTTCAGTTCTGGCATTCTCCAGATCAGGTTTGCTATAATGGGATGTCCATGATGTTCCTCTTAATCATTCCATAAACATAAGAATTTTTACTTTTGAGAAAGAAATTATTTCAGCTAATTATTGACATTAGCTAATCAAATCGGAAATTCCCAGGCTATTTACCAGTAAGAATGTAAGTGGATTGCTTTACAGAGAAAAACTGACAACCATTCAATATTCTGATAATATTACTGTGAGTTCCTGTTTGATAACAGCAACAGTCTCCTTTGTTCAATGTATAACTAATCAACAGCAACCATTTAATATTTTGAAGTAAAGAATTCCATTAAGAAAATGCCATTGTGTGGAGGATGATAAAGGCTATCTGTTCACAAATTAATGCTTTGCTTCAGAATTAAACATCAAGAGTTGTCCTCCAAACAAGGACAGATCTGATGGGGAGGCAGAGGGGAGTATAGTACAGCCTGTGTGCTCTAGGACATTTCCCCATCTGTATCATAGATGCATCCATCCCTGTCCAACCCCAAACTTTCCAAGTCTGGAGAAAAATAAAAGACTGAACTAAGTCCCTGCCCACGGCAGGCGAGTTGACACTAGACGATCTTAGGGTCCTTTCCAACCCTAACTATTCTATTAAGTGACGTTGAACTTTTGCTTTTATACATTTCCACTAAAACCTTGCCTATTTCTATTCTAAAGAAAATTATTATTTTTTGCAGAGATTGTTCCACCTATTCATAGAGTCATAAAAAGTGATCCATACCAAAATTAGTATGAATCTGAAATCAGTATTTTACTGACAAATATAGGAAGAAAGACTAACCCGGATGCGATTTTATGTAATCTCACAATCTGAGATGCCCAAGCAGTCCTGAAGTTCTTATATGAAACTGAAGTGTGACAACTCAAAGCAAAAAACTTCTTTTGATTTTTAATTTGGAAGAAAATCAAATGTTACACCTATCATTCAAAATTGTAAATCTTTCAACCTCTTCTTGTACTAAGTAATCTTCTCTGATCTGATTGGTAAAAAATTAAACTAATTTTTTCCCCACGTTGAGTCTCTTTTGCCTGTGATAGTAACCGGTGAGTGATCTCCCTGTCCTTATCTGGACCCATGAGGCTTTTGTTATATTTTCTCTCCCCTGTCTAACAAAGGAAGGGGAGTGATAGAAGGGCTTAGTGGGTGCCTGGCTTCTAGTTAGGGTCAGCCTGCTACAGACTGTTTATACATTGCTACATACAGTGATAATTTTCAATATATCATCACAGCAAACACACCAAAGATTTTCTTCATATATATGAACTGACAAAACACTGAAACATTAAATACATTATCTGAAGGAAGTTATTACTTAAACATTAAGCTAATGAGACAGTCAAAATACTGGAAAATTATTATCACAAATCAGATCACAATTCATCTCAGCTAATCAGCAGCAAAAAAAAAAAGCAGTAATAAATTACTTGTATTTCTTGCTGTCCACTAAATCAGCTTTCAACATATTCTAAACAATTCTAAATATAGTGAGAGCAGAAACCACTGCTCGCACTAATAAAGAGTTGTCAAAATCCCAAATTACTAACGTTTTAAAGTGTTTAGTATTGGAAAGCTCTGCAGAAAACAAGAGTTTTTTTCTGAAGGAGAGGGAGCAATGGATGTTTTCAGAACATATGGTAGTAGCATTTATCTGACAGACCTAAAATATATGCTGGTATGTAGTAACTAAACGCAAAAAGACACTACAGATAACACTTCCCAAGCACTCTGAGAGCTCAAACTCAAGTGCAGTTTCCCAGGGAAGAATGGAAATTCACTCAAAGTTCAGGTTGAGGATAAAGCTGATAGCTCTGCTGTTCCCAGAGGGGCACTGTGTTTCTCATATCTCCCCAAACACGGAATTCTCAAATCAAATTATGACTAAACTTCTGCTCAGTCAACATCTGCAGATAACCTAAGAGGTTCATTTTCAACAGTTGTCCTGTGTAAGCATTTGTTTCACTGCATGGCTGCAGATTGGCGTAATAACTTGATTGCATCCTTGTTATTCCATAATACAAGTTTTCAGACTTCCATTGTTATTTACTTCTTTTTACATGATGGTACAGAAAATGAGGCATAAATCTCTCAAGAGTTAAAAAAAACAGTGCAGAAGGACTGTTGCCTTCTGTGACATTCACCCCCTGAAGAGTTGCACTGTTAGGGATGATAGCACTATGCAACACCCTTTGGTGAATGAGTGACAGTTAATGCTGATACTGTTGCTGGGAAAAAAAAGTATCTATGAATTCTATTCAGACTCTACAGGGTAAACAAGCAGAGCAGTGACACATACTTCTTACACAGACAAAATACCATTTAGTTGAAGATGGGAATAGTCAGAAGACGAACAGTGTTGAAAAGCTTAAAGAAAGTGGCTGTGGTGGAGAACATGCGAGAGGAAACTTCTTCACTCTGTACGCATTTCACTTCTTTTGCTGTTCAGCTTCACATCTTTTTTCACAGGAGTGCCTGCCACATGAGATGCACTAACAAGGGTAAAGTCCCTAACCTGAGACGATCCCTGCACCAGGACACAGGGGAAATAGGAACAAAGATGATATTACTTTTCAGCAAAGTGAATGGAAACTCTTTGCCAGGTTGAGTCTGAGCACTGACACACTTTCGAATACATGCATGCTTCCCCCACCATTGCTTCCTATGCAGACTGCCATCCCTCTGACAACAAGTCAAAACCAAACCCACAGAACTGCTCAGTTAACAATTCAAAGCTGCAACTGCCTCTTGAAATTAATTAGAATAGCCAGAATTGACAACCTTCCACTTGCTAGTTCTGCGTCTCCCTCCCCTGTGCCACAATCCTTCCTCAACTTCCTTTCTTTTCAATCCCTTCCAGTCCAAGCATTCCTGAGTCTCCAAAGGGAGGTTTTTTACTTTCCTTCTTGCCATAGAGCTGATATGCCTCAGAAGACACTATTTGCATCTGTAAACCAAAAATGATCCTTCAAAGAGTTGGCAGCGGATGGGGAATGAATGGTGGCTGGGGAACTCTGAAGAGGTGAGTGGCGCTGAAAGCAGAGAAGCAATTGAAATAGATGATTCAACAGCATAGGATAAAATACTTATTTTAGGCTGTTAAGCTGTGCTGGAAAGGGCATGGTTGCCCCTGCAAAGGAGTTCCCTGGGGAATGGTTCATTGTACTATCAGTGGGAAACATGAAGGCAGTGGAAGTATGAGCTCAGATGCAGAGACAATGAACACAAGGTTCCTTCCAGAGTGACTCACCCAGCCTCTGGGACAGAGGAAACCGATCACTCTGTAACTCAGCACCTTTTGCTAACTATCCAAGTAGTGGCACTTCACAGGGGGGAAAGCAGCTGTTCACTCCTTCTAACAGCTCATGGGCTGGTGCTGGGAAGTGGCAGTTAAATAGAGATTCTGGGGAGATGACATTTGGTGACAAGCCAAGAAGGAAGTAGTACAATAAGATACTTAAAGGAATTAATTTGCCTTTGCATACATAATAGGGAACTGGATCAAAGTAGCATTCCAATAACATTAAGGTTCTGCTAGAGCAAAGGAAATGCTTTCAAACTTTTGTGCCACCAAATATTTTTCTTGTAAGTGACAGTTCATTTTGACATAATTTATGTTCGGTAATGCACTTTTCGCATCCAAAGCCCAATCTAATATGTAGTAAAAAAGAGAGAGATTTTGGATATACTTGTTTTTTCGCATTGTTATTAGATTATAGGTAATAAAATTGCATGCAAACTAATTAAGAGAAAAAAACTCAGTATGTATTCCTCAGCTGTATTACTTAAAAAAAAAATTATGTTTAGCATTCTAACCCATAAGATTCAGCAGGGAGAAGTCCCTTTTTCTAATGAGTGCTATTGTAATTTCCTGCTTTGAAAAGCTAAAGAGCTTCTACTCTTATGGAAGGCAAGTAACACACCAAATTAAATGCTGCACCAAGTGTTATATTAGTTTCAGTATTCATTAATCAGCCCCAGTGATTTCAGAATAAGATTTTTTACTAGAAGTGGCTACTTCCACAACTTGTCTTACAGCCTAGTGTTTATAGAAGTGTCTTCTTTCTCTCATATCCCACTAGCCTCAGAAGAACTGGGGGGGGGGGGATATATAACTTTTATACTATTGTAATTATTTTTACTTAATAACTTTTAAAAAATATAAAGGATGTAACCTAAGTAACATAAAGTTTTTCAGTTCTGTAAACTAAACAAATCTGATGTAGATAGCTGAAAGAGCAAAGCTTACCCTGGATGATGAGAACCGGCCCAGGGCCTCTCTAACTGATCTATCACCTCCAGTTGTGTGTAGACCATTGCAACTCAGCTAGATGCACAATAGCTCCTGAGGAAGGGTCATGACTGCTGATACCTTAAATTCATTGCTCCTACAGCCATCAGGAGGACCCAGGGGACAAGTGGAATTGTTTGACCCCCTACGACCTCATTTCATACATGGGAGCCAAAGCAAAGGACAAGTGGGTTTCATACTACATCAAAGGTTTTGAAACTCAGAAATCCTCCCTCCTCCAGATTTTTACCAAGGAGCCATAAGAAAAATAAAGAAAAAAAGGGGGAGGGGGAAGGAAAAGAGTGCGAGGTTAGTTTGCCAGCAATGGTCATTCATCAAGAATTATATTAAGTCATTTCAGAAGTGAGTAACCATTTAATTGGTTTTGTGCCACAAAAAGGCAAAGAATGGCAGTTAAAAAAAGACAGACAAGACTCTTACTTCCCCTCCTCACCTCACTCCCCTCCTATTCCCTCCTTTCCCCTCCTCTCTCTCCCAAGACACAAAATTCCCTTTAAAGAAATGAGATAATCTATCAAAACCAGCCAATGCTCCTTCAGAAACAGAAGCCTGTGGCTAACAAACCCAAGCCATTTTGTTTGAAATAGCCATATTTAACAGATCAATAAACAACTGCTACCGACGTTACATCCCTGCAACAAAGAGAACACTCTTAATACGATTACTAAAATATATTTTTTATCCTTTTTGCATAGAAAGCTTTGTAAGAAAGCCTTGTTTGAGAAATAGCACTGATACCATCATTGAGAAATCTTTCTTAGTCTGGAAAAGATATTTCTTCACCTTCAGTAGTCTGGGAAAGTAGCACATAGTAAGCACAAGATGAAAATGGAAAAATAACCCTGAAACAAACAATCTCACTTTTAGCCTTTCACACATTCTTAGTGCTCAAATTTCTCTTACCAAGAGTAGAACAGCCTTGAGAGGATGAGCAGTAGTGTCTGAAACCATGGAAACTGTAGTTTGCCTGTTTTTCTTAAGAATTGGGCAAGAGGCTCTGTCTGAAATGTAGTTTCCACAAGGTTTTTCAGTTAGAGAAATCAAGTATGAATGCAGCAAGTTAGGGAACAAAAATAAACAGCACTTCATACTTCATCCTAAGAGTCCTGAGTTATTATGAAAGCTTTTTCAGAACCACCCTTTGAGACTAAAATTACTGGGTTATCATCTGATTTTCTGACCAAAAGTGCTGGCAATTTAAAGAAAAGCGGGATAAAGAGCTGTACCAGCGTGACACGGGTACTCCACAAGACATAATTTGCATACCTTCTTTTTCTTTTGTATTTGATGTCTTATTTGAAATAAAATTTTCACTGACAGATTATAAAAGCAAGAATCCAGTTTTGCAATTTGCCTGGAGAAAGACACATGCATACTGATGGAAAAGAGGAGTTATGGACAAGCCTTTCAAGATTCTTATTAATGTTGACTATAATTTTCCCCTGCCACCCATGGAGAAACTAGGGGAGGGGGGAGCTACAGGGCTGGCTTCTGTGAGAAGCTGCTAGAAGCTTCCCTTGTGCTTGATGGAGCCACTGACAGCCAGTTTCAAGACAAGACCCACCACTGGTCAAGGCCAAGCACATCAGCAATGGTGGTAACTACCCTGCTATTCCCCAATGGATACATGTCACACAAGAAAGTATCTGTTCCCATTAGTTACCTCCAAGACCAAGTATCATGCCTTGCATTTCCAATATTATAGAAGGTCTTCTATGGATAACTTTTAGTAATCATTAAGTAAATATACAGCAAAAGAGGGAAAATAATTTATTTGTGGTTTATGAATATGAAGCTATTGCTGCACAAAAGACAAAAGCCTAAAGAACAAAGCTGGCGTTTTGCTGAAAACAAATGAATAAAGAAGGCTTTTTAAGAAGCAGGGTTATAAGCATTACAAATTTGAAGGCTTACTTTGAATCATGGTAAAGTGTAACCGAAAGCAGACCTACTGAAGGGAAAACAGTGCACAAGCCAAACAAAAACATAATCATCACACTTATTTCTAAGAACATTTATTTTCATAAAAAATGCAGGGCAGTTGTGCTTATTTGTGAAGCTCCTGTGCAACATAAAAATTCTGCAAAAGTTATATTTGCAGCAGAGCTGGATCAAGGAATTCTTGGATTTCGTAACTTGCTCTTTAAAAAGGTGCAGCCTATCCCTGCTAGAACAGGGGCAGCAGCCATTAAATCTTAGCCTCACTTGTCAGGTAGAACCATAGTGGAAACATACTCAGTTGAAGACTAGTTAAAAAAGGTTTGAAGTTACATATGAGAAACGGAGCTTCAGACCACAGCAAGTGAATGTAACAATGGACATAGGAGCTCCCCTCCTCCAATAGAATCATAAAATGTTTGGGTTGGAAAGGACCTTAAGTTCATCTAGTTTCAAACCCCTCTGCCATGGGCAGGGACACCTCACACTAGACCATGTTACCCAAGGCTCTGTCCAAATCGGCCGCGAGCACTGCCAGGGATGGAGCATCTACCACTCTCAGCAATCCCTTACAGTGCCATGCCACCCTCACAGTAAAGAACTTCTTCCTTATATCTACCCTGAACTTCCCCTTTTTAAGTTTGAACCTCCTGTCCTATCACTCCAGTCCCTGATGAAGAGTCCCTCCCCAGCATCCCTATAGCCCCCTTCAGATACTGGAAGGCTGCTATGAGGTCCCCATGTGGCCTTCTCTTCTCCAGGTTGAACACCCCCAATCTTCTAAGTCTGTCTTCATACGGGAGGTGCTCCAGCCCCCTTATAGAATCACAGAATAGTTAGGGATGGAAAGGACCAGTTCCAATCCCCCCGCCACGGGCAGGGACACCTCACACTAAACCATGCCACCCAAGGCTCTGTCCAGTCTGTCCTTGAACACTGTCAGGGATGAGGTTATCATCCTCACGGCCTCCTCTGGACTTGTTCCAACAATGATACAAGACATTTCTTTTTATATATACACAATTTAGACTCAGCTTCATAGCCTGTTTCATCTGTTGGAAAAAATAGGCTGCAATTTAGTGAAGATGTAGAATAAGATCCACATTTCATGTATATCCCATAGCTGACCAAATTTTAGGTGCAAAATTTTGGAATTTTCACTTTTACTCTCTAAAAGCTTAACAGACATGGTGAAGAACATGCTTGACTTCTCTTTTATTTTAAATAAAACAACATTTTCAGCAGGAAAACTGTTCACAGACTCAAAATATCAGGAAAGATCCAGGAACAATGAGACATGCATGCAAAACCACTGACCTACTTCCTATTATAGCTTTCCTCATAGCTGAAGAACACACAGTGCTTCTTTAGTGAAACTGAAATGCTGTGGCATATGCTTCTGTAGACAAATAAAATGCTGACAGGCAATGCAGTAAAGTGAGCCACGCCACTTTTTCCTCCCGTGAAAGCCCTCTAAACATCAGTATTACATTATTCACTTGGATAATGACTGAATACTTTATAAATGGGACAGAAAGTCAATTATTCTACACATTCACCATCACAAGCAAGAGTGTAAGATCAATGTTCCTATAACCTATTTTATAAATACTTTAACAAAAAAGAAGCAAGGGAATTGAGTTCATAGTTTCTTAACACTTTCCAGAGCTGCTAATGTATGTACTGTAACTCACAAAGGCTATTTATAGAGGCAAGCTTCTGCACAGCATTCTTAGAAAATCGTTTTTATTAACCCTCAGATACCATGTTTGTAGAAGCCCTGAGGATGTGTTACAATTAATAATTGGTGTGAAATTTGAATTTCAACAGTGTGTTTTATTACTCAGACATAAAATGCCAGTTGACACGTCGTGATTAAGATGAAACATTGAGTATTATTTGATTAAAATCAACAAAAGAGCAATAAAAGCTACCAGGCCTAAATACCCCGGCATTAAACACAACACGTCTCCTAGTCACTGGGACGTGCAGCAGGCGTACTTGTTGAGAAACCTGCACAGCATGCCTATGACTTGCAAACATGCAAATTTAAGAGATCAGGATTTATTTAGCAGCAAAGTAAGATACATTTGATATTAAATACCTTTTTTCTTCAGCTGTTTGGAAAGGAGCACAATTGCTAGAATTCATTGCCTTAATTTTCATTTGCAAAAATAAAATGATTGAGGTATTTCTTTGTAAAGCAGAGCTTACCTTAGTTGTGCTATGAAAAATAACACAAATTCTATGGAGATCTGTTTGTTAGTTTATCCTAATTATTACAGTAAAACACGTTTATTGTTTTGCTGCCTATATATGAGACATCAAATCCACTTACAGTTGCTAAATTTAGGGTTATCTCTAGATCGGGGAATTAAGCCTGAAAATGAAATGATTCCAGAATATAGTGCCAAATATCTTTAAATAACTGAAATATATACTCATTAAGTACTATGCTGTTCCAATAGATAATTAATCTATTTAAAGGAAATTAATTAATAAAAGATATGCATAATGTTTAGGGATGCAACTATTATACCTAATTAAAGAGACCTTACCAACAGTTTCTTTCTGCAATTTCACACCAGTCTTTTACAGTTAGAGCATAATTGAATGTATTTGTAAAGTTTTTTGTTAGCCTTCTAAAAATATTCTGTGCCAAATATTTTTGCTATATACTTAAATTTAACAGGGAATGCTATTAAGCAATTTCCTCTCAGTGCACTGTCTAAAAATACTGTATAGTACAGTAAAAATACTACCTAAATAATATGGAATATTTAGGAAATTTGAATATTTTAACAGTTTATAAAAATCTGCAATAGCATTTTTTTGCTCTACTTGGCTAAACCTGCACTTAGTCTTGTATATTAAAAAAATATTGGTAGCACTGAATTCCAATAAAAGTTGTTAACAATTAAGGAAAGACAGATCAACAAATGCTTTTGAAACAGCTTAAGTAATAAAAAATACAGAAAGAATGTTTATGAAAAAAAATAATAAAAATGTTATTCGTATTCTTGAATATGATAGATATTCTAACATTTACTGAAAGATATTCCCACAGGTCCGGACACAGTACAACTTTCTTCAGTATGAATGCTCCTGTCTAACAGTGAGGCTATACCCAAGTTTCCTTTGGAAAGGTTACCAGAAGATATCAGAGTGGATTATTGATAGATTTCATACAGAAGCAAAAGTAGAACCAAAATATCTGTCACAAGAGCATATGAAATCCCAGACTATATTAGTAATTCTATGCTCAGACGGCAATAATTAAAAATGAGTATTTGCGGAACCTACTGCTTGAACAGCAGAGGTAATGAATTATAATTAGGGAAGTATACTTAAAAAGCATTGTTAACAAAGCCTAGTTAATTTGTAGTTACTCTCAGAGCTTAAATTAATAATTTGAACTTCAGCCATATCTGCTTCAATATTCGCTAGCAGCAAACATTACATGATAAGGTTTGGAAAAGAGGAGCAGGCAGTTTGCACCCATAAAATCTAGCTCCTATTGAGACCATGCTGACACATGCTGGAGCAAGTCCTATTTTGCACACTGGGGGTTAGTTCAGAATAAATAGCTCAGTCTTAGCTGGCTACAAACGTGCAAACTGAATCCCAAAGTAGGGAGGCCCAAGTATACCATAACTGTATTTGTTACAATATAGTGGCATTTTGAAAAAGTGCACCTAAAATATCTATATAAAACGAAGGTAGAATCTGTTTTAAAAATTCAGTGCAGTTACACAAATCGAGAGGTAGCAGAAGCAGATAATTCAGCCCTTTTTACATTCAGAATGTAAGAAAGTGAAAATATAATCTGTTCAGGAAATATTTAGTGTAGTTTAGTTTTAAAAACACCCACAGGGAAACTGATGATAAAAAGCAAGAACAAGTTATAATTGAGTAGATGCAGATTTCAGTAGAGAAACAGATTCACTATGTGCAAATATTGTAGGTGGTTGTAGTTTGGTATTTAGGAAATGTGCCTTTTTAGGTTTTGCATTCCAAATGTTTTACGCGTTTGAGGGGTTTTTTTTCAACTGACTTTCAATGTATTTGATGTAGCAACTTAACATCTTGTTGTTGCTTTATAACTAACAAATAACAACACAGTGTTCTGGGGGCAAATACACATGGGCACATGGTAGTATGATTCATTTGAGGACCTGAGAATAATTCAGAATCATTGGTATCTGCAGCTACTCTGGTGGCCCTTGTGGGTTTGGAAGCCACTCAGGAAAATTTAAAGTTGGAGGAGCCCTTCAGCATCACGCTGCAAAAGAGGTATAATTTCTATAACAAAATCAGTCAGATGCCAATTCAAAGTGGAGTAATTCCAATCCAAACTGAGTAAAGAAGTCAAGCTGCTGGTGATGCAACTTGTGATGGTCAGAATGGAATTGAACAGAAAAGATGTTTTCACACCATGTGTTTTCCTTTTACTATGAAATATTATTTATTTAGTTTTTAGAAATATTTAACTTGGACTTGACCCCAGTCAGAAATCTGAGAAGAAAAAAAGAAATCTATATTTATCAGTTCACTTTTAAAGGGCAGATATTGCTGATTCTACAACTACAACAGTCAATGTTATAATGACTATAAATCTCAATGGAAGTCTGACTGTTATTATTGTTTCAAAGGAAACTTAACAGCAGTAGTAGGCGTGAATCCAGGAATAAAGTAAGATTCTTGATTTTTACACTTGAATTTTATTCTTATACACCTGGCTGGAAATACTCTATGTTATAACCCTTGGCACCCTGCCGGGTGAAAGCATCTCTCTCCAAATTCTGACATCAGGAGATAAGATGGTGTCTAACAGAATCCAACATTACACCAGCTAAAACCTCCACTTTTACAGCTCCTTGCTTTTATGAAGAAGTAGTGAGAGCTTCACAAACAAGCTTTAGATGTTAAGCATCAGCATCCAAAAATTAAAGCTCATCTATTCAGAAACAACCAAAAAAAGCTTTAAAAAGAAAAATCATTTAAGGGTTTATTTTAAAAGTTATTTTTAAAGCCTTGACATCAGAACATTCTTCTGTCAGCATAAGAAAAGGGAATTTAATTCTGAGGGCTCAAGCTGCCTGCTTTACTTTGCGTTCCATAATTCTTCCTTTCCAAACTTAACAAAAGCTACCAGAGTGTAACTGCTCAGCTGTAATTGACTTAAACATCTAGAGAAAATAACAATTAAAAAGATACAAAGGGATCCCTGCTGCACAAATACATTAAACTAAGTATGGACTCTGAATAAATGAATTTTGAACACATTCACTCTTTGAAAAGAACTTTCATTCTGTATACACAAGCATCACAAACCGTTTATGAAAACAACTGTTTTGAAAAGTAAATAAGACACTTGCAAAGTGTGTTGTGTCCTACTTCTGTGGCTAATCTAGTAGTTGATAGTTCACTTCTGTACTTTGTGGTTTCACCCTCATAGCTCAAGTATTATAGTGGGTGGCTTGAAGGGTCACCTGCAGGGAGATACTGTATTCCAATAATTTATTTCAATGTTCATAATATCCAAAGTGGAAATACAGATGGACAAAAGCATGTGATGACATATATCAACCACGGGAGGGAAGTTTAATAAAGCAGGACAGGCTGTAAGGAAATCTGGCTTCAATTTCTGGCTGTGATACAGCTTTTCTTTATGTGACAAATAACTTCATCTGCCTCAATTGCTTTTCCCACAGTTTAAATGGGCTACTATTTGTTTACTTTTCCAGATACTGTAAGAATTAATTTATTCATACTTGGGAAATCATTTCAAATGGGAACGTCTAGTAGACCTTTGAATAAAGTTGCCCTGTAGACTGGGAATACTTCTTGCCTACAGCAAGCAGTCAGGTTCAGGTAGGTTTACTGCAATCTGAAACCCCTTTCATGGAACTTCTGCCACAACTATTAAGGGAAAATCTTTATTCCTGGCACACTGGCATTAGCAGTCTGAGTTACACCAGTCTTACATATGAACACACAAGAACAGTAATCAAATTCAATTTATTGCACTGCAACTGGGTTAAATTTATTGCACCTTCGTGATCATTAGCACAGATATAACAGGTTTTTTTAACATCTGGAAAATTTCTCATTCTCCTGCCTATCCCCACTTGATTCCTACAGTCCCAGAGCTCCTTTATTACCTGCTTGTTAAAGACTCAAGGCTCAGGTATAACTGTCCCAACTTGTGGTACCCCCCATCCCTAATGTTCTGAAAATAAGCTATGAGTAGCAAAATGTAAAAACAGAAAAATGTAAAAATAAAATAACATAAAATTGATCAAAGCTAAAGAGATTAAGAAAAAATATATAAAGATATATTTGTGGCACATTGTGGAAACAGGACCTGAGAACTCTCCTGAATCGTAGTCAGAGAAAACCTGTCTCAAGTTCACTGAGGATGGAATAGACTATAAAGGTTCCCTACATGCACATCCCATCAAGCAAAAGGAAGATGGATTTGCTCATTAAATCATAAATAAGTTATCAGTAACTGAGCTCTCAAGAAAACACAAATTAGAATGATGACCTTTGAAATTCTGAACTTACCCAGTTTGACAGCTGCTAAAGTGTAGGAAACATACAAAGAGGCTTAATGTCAAGTGGGCAAAATTACAATACCTAATAGTGTGAATGGCTGAACCATTCTCCTGATACCATAGTTAGATGCTGGTAAAAGAGACATTTAATCCTAAATCAATTTTTATTCCAAATAACTGGAAGAAAACTCTTGATAACACTCTTGCACTCCTGGCAAGAACCCAGATGGTCCCAGGTAAAGTATTTATCATTCACACAGGACTTCCACTATCTATTTACAAGAAAGTATGACTATTTTAATTGACTGAGATTGTATTTCTATATTAGCAGTATTACATTCATTTAGCTTAGAAGCTGAAGCTAATATAAATTGGGATGATTTAAGAAGGAACCATATGTTCTCCTTGTAAAAAAAATAATTTAAATATTTATAATTACAGGCTTTAAAGGAAACAACTAATTTTGAAAACAAACAAACAAAATTGTATCCCAACCAAAATTTCAAATCCTTTTTTTTTCTCTCCAATCAGGTGCTTTCAGAAAAAGTGACATAATTCCAGTCAGTTTACTCATATTTCATTATCTTGAAAGACCTTATTTTTGCCAGTGGTTAACGGCACATATGTGGACACATCCACTTGTGTTTCCTATTCGTTTATTTGTATAAATCCACAAATGATGACTAAGGAAAAAAAATAACCACAGTTCCAGTGTGCATGAGTTTTAGCCAGTTTGACATGAAATATGGGTTCAAAACTGTCCCTGTTCTTCCTGAAATAGTAAATGGCAAGAAGTGTTGAACAAAGTGATCTCTGAAAAAAGGGCTAGCTCTGGTGCAAATCCAATACTGTTAAATTATAGAGTGGCAGTAATGAAGTACAGGTTGTCACCTGCTGCTGCTTTATTCTCAAAAACTGGAAACAACAATTAATTCTAAATCAGAAACGTGTGTTCCTGTCACTGAAAGGTGGCAAATATACGTACCACAGAACAGGCACAGCAGAAACATCAGCACAAGATGGGATCCTGTAAGTTGTTGCATTAGGAAAACAACGATGTTTCTTCAAAAGGAGACAATGGCCATGAGCAGCACAGGCGCCACAAGATGTGCACCAAGAGGTGCTAGTGTAACTGCTGACCAGGACTGAATGACAGAAAAATAATCAACCCTTTCTACCAATCTCAGGGAGCTCAACAGAGACGGCTGTGTCCATTTATCTGTTTTGTCCACACTGAAGACAAAACAAAGCTTTCCCTATGCTGTTCTTTGGTTTGTTTGGTTAAAATATATTTTGAAGTCTGTGTTATACTAATGGTGATTTAAAATTAGTATTGAATGCCCAAGTGGGGGTACTGTAATCAAAACCCTGTTTCCTATGCAGCAGTTGGTGGCACAAAGTCCTTTAGAATTCAGACAACGAAGGAAGCAGACCTGTAAGGCGTCTTGCCCAGGACTGTCACTGGATAACTCACATACTCCAAAAATAAAAGCAGAATTTCACATCCTCAAAAGATTTTTTAAATGTCTCTCTGTAATTATCTTACCAGCTAAGAGCACCAAAATTCTGAAGAAAAGAATAAATCTTTGTTCGTACATTTATTACTCTTACAAAATGTGACGGGACAACCTTTATCCAAAAGGTGACGTTGAACATCCTTTACTGTGCCCGGAAGCAGCAGCAGCAGAGTAGCTCACTATATACCTTGAATCTAAACTGCATACGCTCATTCCGTAGGGAAATACACCTAACAAATCCATGTAACGATGCAAGTGGGCCAGGGCCTGGTCATGAAAGCTGGGAGAGGACTCAGTTTAAGGACCACACTCATCCACTCTCTGTCCTCCCTTTCCATTATGTATTCTATGGCTTTTCTCTACCGTCAGTCCAAGTTATTACCAGGGAATAATAATAAAAAAAGAAGGACCTAAAAATCCTACATCTCATTTCTCCTGCCTTTCATTCTGAACAGAGCAGGAGTGTCTCATTGCAATTCAGTGAAGTAGAATTTATGCAAAACTTCAAACACTTAGGGTTATTTGACCACATCAAACGCTTAACCTGCACCTAACAGAATAAGTCCAATCCCCAGTTTTCATGTTCCAAAGAAAATGGAGTAATTTAGAGAAAGTACTAGAAGCCTGTTACATTCTGGAGAGGTTCTTAGGGTATGGCAGTGTTGGGTAGCAGGGATTAGCCTGTAGATTTTCCTCATTAAATCATCTGCTGCTGAAAATTCTGTCATTTACAGAGCTCTGCCACCTAGTAATCTTCTCCACTGTGAGTTCAAAAGAAACTTTGGATGATTTAGATCATTTTAATTCTTTCTAAAAGTTTCCAAATTTCTAGATCCTTAGCAACTCAATAGATCGAAGTTGTCCTTAAGTTTTAAGGGCTGTGCAAGCTGGCAATTTAGGTTTTGTAACACTGAAGAAAAATAAGATAAAATGCACCACCATGTACTTTTCCTTGCTGGAGTGCATCCATCCAAAACCGACCATATTGATGGATTTTTCCTTGTTTCTTAAAGTAAACTACTTCAGCTGTTTCCTCTGAAAAAAAATACCAATACGTCACGAGCCAAACTCTCATGCACAGACCAGATGCAACAAATCCTTATATAGGCAATATAGGCGAAGAAAAAATCAGAGAAATATTTCAGCTTTAAGCTTTTGTTGATTACAACAGATAACAAAGTTCTGAATCAGAACAAAAATAGTAACTAGGACTGTTTTTATAGAACAACAAACTCCTAAACAATGATACGTTTTCCGAGTGGCTGAGCTTGTGATAACATCAGCTGAGAATCTGATGACTCAGTACACTGTCAATTTTGTTTGCCGACGTTGTTAAACTTAGTAACCTATGTCACAACTTCTGAGTAGTTTATGTACAGTAAGCCCAAAGAATACAAACTTTATTATTCAAAATTAGTTGCTATGCCTAAATATTTAGGGAGAAATTACAAGTTTCAAACACAAATGGAATATTTCCCATGATTTAAAATCCACCCTACAGCTGGAGGCAATATAAATCCATTAACCAAAGTAGAATTACTTGTATGGAAGACGTCTTATTTCATACACAATGCAGTGTGTCTGGGATGACCCACGTGAGCAACTGCTGCCTTGTCCTGGGTGCAGCTGCTCAAGAGGCTCTGCTGGCCACAGCGGAGTGATGAGAGGAAGCCCAGCTGCCCAGCTGCCTTGCAGAGCACCATGACTCCCATTGGATACCACTGCCTGCTTACAGGACATGCTTCCCGGCAATGAGTTGAGTCTTCACCCACACAGCCAGCACAGAAGGCCAGTGCAGAATGTGTGAACCTGAAAGCATTGCCCCCTCTTCCTTCCCGTGCAAGCCATAGAAGAAATTATTCTACCTCAGGTCCACAGAGAGCTGTGGGTAAAACTGGAGATGCCCTCTTCCCCCAGCACTTTGGGTTCTGCCTGCCTCTGGGTTTCAGCAGTGTTGGCTCTGCACTGCTGGGCTAGCTATCCCTGTTGGAGTCTTCGGTGTAACTTGCGTTCCTTTTACATTTTGTGCAAAAAGTAAGGCAAACATGGCAGAGAAAACACGTCAAAATACACTTTGTGGCCTCTTAACCTTTCAGTAAGAGGAGTGTGTTCAACCCTAAGGCTGCAAACCATGAGCATCCCATAATATATGCTGTAATATATGCTTCACTGGTACATGATAACATTCTTTCTATGCATCACTTTGTATTGTAGCTGTGGAAGGGGAGGGAGCTAAAGAAATCCATTTTTAAAAAAATGCATATTTCTTTTAGCTGCTGATTTTCCTGACAATTACTAATGAAATACTTCACGGTCCTATTCTTCATATAAAATATACTCCCAAATATAATCTCATTCTTCTATGGCCTTCTCATACATTTTATACACATGGGCAATTATGCACTTGCATATTCTTGGTGCCCCACCATTTTCTCTACCAATCAGACTAATTCATGGTGAAAAGCCAGGTTCAGATCTGATCATGTCAAATTTCTTTATTACACCTTCCATTTCTCTGCCCTTTTTCTTTCTCATTTCTTTAGCAAGTACAGTTTACTACATTCACAACTGCTCAGAGTGCGTCTGCAAGAATCGGTTTCTTAAGGTCTTTGAATCACCATGTAACCCTATTTAGAAGTCACTCCCACAACCCCCTGCTCCTCCATCTTATTAAATACAAACTGTTTGTCTTCATGTCCCACTTCCACTTGACCATTTCTCATATTTATCAGTTCTCATCTCCAATATTATGTTCCTCCATCATTCACATGTAAAATTCCTAAGTGCTGTTGGCTAGGGTTCTGGTCCTTGCTTACACTTCGTAGTGCAGTAAAATTAATGTTAATTCTATGGCATCCATTGAGGATTGCCATGTGCAGGTAGTAGAACAGATCTCAACATAACAAAACCAAAACAGTCAAAATGACTGTTCCTTCCCCATTTCCTGGCCAATATGTCCTACTCTGCTTTTCTGAACCTGGCATCCCAACCACTGCTGGCAATTACCATTGATCATTTAAATCTTCCCATTTTCTTTTCCATCATAGGCAGGCATGCTGTATTTGGTTAGCTGACAGCTTGTGCTTACCTGAGGATGGGTTCATTAATCCTACTCATTCACCCACCACAACACTGGTTGCTTTCATTATGAAGCCTTTTTAACTGAAATAAGCTATTTGCACCTAAGGTTTTGAAAGTCACATTGTAAATGACAGCAAATATTTTTAAACCATTTTAAATCTCATATATAACACCCTATAACCTTCTAGAGGGTTATGTTCACAATAAATCATTACTGTAGCTATACTCAATTATTTTGACATTTAAAAGATTTTCATAAGATATTCTACTGCACTGCCTGCCGCAATATCTCAAAATATTCCTTCTTTTAACCTTAACTTTCTTTCTCCATTATAATCCCACTCAAACTGAAATGTTTGCATAAGGAAATGCTTGCAATGATCTTGTTTTTCATTCGTTACCTCCAGTCTGGACTACTGCAATTCACACAAGCAAAGGCAGCAGGAGGTCCGCATGGATTAATAACCAGCTTCTGCCAAAACTCAAGCACAGAAAGGAAGCGTACAGGATGTGGAAGCAGGGTCAAGATGACCCAGGAGAAATACAGAGACACTCTAAGCTTGCAGGGATGGGGTTAGAAAAGCCAAAGCAACCCAGGATTGAATATGGAAGGTGAAAAGTTCTTCTACATGAACAGCAAAATGAAGACAAGGGCAAATGTGGGCCAGCTGCTGAATCCATGTGGGACCTGGACACAAAGGATATGGAAAAGGCTGAGATGCTCAGTATCTTTTCTGCCTTGGTAAAGTTTAAAACCTGTCTTCAGGAATCTGAAAACCCTGAAACCAGGTGGAAAGTGTGGAGCAATGCAGACTGTCTAAGTGGAGAATGACTGGGTTAAGGAATACTTAAACTGGACACCCAAAAGTCCATGGGACCAGACGGGATGCAATCAAGAGTTACTAAGAGTTAATAAGGGAGCTGGCTGATGTCGTTGCAAGGCCACTCTTACAGTTGTCTTTAAAAAGTCACAGCATCAGGGAGAGGTTCCTGATGTCTGGTAGGAAGCAAACTACACTCCATCTTCAAGAAGGGCAGAAGGAAGGAGCTAGGAAACCACAAGAAGCCTCACCTTGATTCCACCTGAACACAAGAGAACACTTTTTCTAGCACAAGAGTGTTTGAACACTACAACAAGTTGCAGAGAGATGTTGTAGAGTCTCCATTTTGGGAGTATCTTGGGAGATGCTCATTTAAGTGGACATAATCCTGGGTAACCTGCTCTGGCTAATCCTGCTTTGAGTAGAAAAGTTGAACTAGAAGGTCTTCAGAAGTACCTTCCAAACCAGGCAGGCTGTGATTCTGTGAAATATGCACTTTTTAACAGACGATCTTTCTATACAATAATCCAGAACTATGGATCTTCCATTAGATGCTACTGGTTTTCATTTGCCAAATCTCAGGCCAAGTGTCCTTACTTTCAAACCCTCAGTGGACCTGACAGTAGCTACACAGGTATTTACTTCTACCAGACAAAGCATGTGTTTTCTTTTTCAGCAAATGCAGCTAAGGAAAGTGAGACAAGACATGGGAAAGCAAGTGAAAACAGTCACAGTGGAACAAGTGTGGAACAAACTTGCAAACTGAATCAGATTAAAAGTGTCTCATTAATTTTAAAATATAACAGAAAGTTGCTACTCAGGCTTCAGCTTTTCTAACAGTATGACGAAAGTACACAAAAGAGAACCCTATTGAACTTACAAAAAATACATCAAAAAATATTCAGAAGTGGGAAAAGCACCATTCCATGAGAAAACCTGCTGGTATTCCAAAACTATTTAAACCGCAGCATGAAAGCAGCCCAGAAGGTACTTTAAGTGATTTGATGCTGCCTGCTGGCAAACAGCTATCATGGTGGACCAGAAGCTGGTATAGGCTGCAGAGCTGCCAGCTCTGACATTATCACTGTGAGATTTTATCTTCTTCACCAGGGCATATTTTGTCTGACTCAGAAATCTGGATTTGTTTTCAATTAAAGCATTAGAAATCGAGGGCAAAAATTTTAATCAAGAAACTTGAATCCCAGAGCCAAAGAATACTATGTGGATTAATCATTTCTGTTACATGCTTTTGTTGGTTTTGTCTGTAGCAGGAGAGTTAATAGCATATTTGGGCATAAACAGTGAGCACATTGAGAGTTGAGATGCTCTAAGAGATGCTTTAAAAGACAACTCATGTATGACCTTATTTCAGACTAAGACTTGGATTCACCTAGCTGATTTAACAGTGCTACAATAAACAGCATGGATAATTTCCTGTTTAGTCTCAGGTAGGAGAAGCTGGCAGCTATCTACTGAATGATATTTTTCGGCAATACAATTTGGGGCATAACAAGTGCAGCAAGCATGACTGAGCTTTTAGCCCCTTTTTAAAAAGCTTTAAAAAATGACTGTAAATATTTTTCAAGAAATAGATAACTAATGCTACTGTTATTTAATGGGCCTGTATTCAGACAGATATTTGTATGCCTACATTTTTCTTCAGAGTTAAATCAGAAATACAACAGAGATCACTGAAATCACGTAGCATAATAAACCAATGAGAGCAGATACTGTGAATTTATAGTTCACTTTACAACAAAATAGCAGCATCCATAAGAATGATTTAGCAGACTGAAGAAGTGTGATTTCTTAAAACAAAACAAACCCCCCAATATCCTGACAGGAAAACCTATTAATATTTAATGCAATATTCTCCAGACTTCTTTTTGTTGAACTGCTAAACTTCAATAAAACCAAATTAGTATTTTCAGTGAAATAAAAGTTATCTCCTATTACTCGAGCAGACACTTAAAAATAGTCTAAATGAAATTGGCAGCTGTGCATAAAAACTCATTTAATTTTCACAAAAGCTTTTAAGTACTCTTGCAGCGAGAAATCAATATTACCTACCTGCCACAACAGTGAAATAGTTGGGTACAAAGCAAAAAAAATAAGTGCAATCAAAGTAAATGAACTGTGATCATACCAGCAGGCCTAGCAAATTAGCTTCAATCTTGGGAATATTTATGAAGTATATGTGTAATTTTTCATTATAATATTTCACCTACAGTTTAAGGAATACCAATAAAACACTCTTTGATAGGTACACAAACCAGTTTGATTGGAATTATTTATCTACCTAGTGAGCTTACACTGGAAAACAGATGAACTTCCCAACCAGAGTTCTTTTGTCTCAAATTCTGTTTTTACCTCTGCTTATTAGGACTCTCTCCTGAGTGAATTCATTATCATTAAAGAACCACACACATTGTATCCCGTCCCATTAATAATATCTTTTAAAATAACCCTTCAGGTATCTTGGCAGGCATAGCAAAATTAGTATTTAATATTTCTCAATTGCACTAATTAGGATGAACATAAAATATGAAATACAGGATTAGTAAAAATATTTTCTTATGAAATTACATATAATTATAGTCCTTTTCAGCTATGTGTGCCTTTTAATATAGTACTTAATCTCTATTCTCTTCTATGAAAAATGTGAAATAATAGCAGGACCTATAATGCTTTTCTTCAATGAGGTGAAGAAATCTCATCTGTATTATGAACACTACCACAATATAGAAGCTGCACTAGATTCTATAGTTTCTGTACATTATTCACTAAAGACTCCATGTGTCAGTAATTTGAAGCCTCACCAAGTAATTTTGTGTCTGACAGAATGAATTTGACCTTTTTGAATCCCTCTTTCCCTGATTTACAACATAAATAACATAATCATATTGGCTAACTACACTACCATGATACTCAATTTTAAAATAAAAGTATTCTTTGCTGAAGACGAATGACAGACATTTGTTCTGCAACAAAGTAGAATGGCAATAAAAAACCACCATAGCCCCATGCATCTTCTTTTGGCAGTGAAGGTAGAAAACATGCTCCCACACATAACAAAGGACGAAGGGAGTAAACTGATGAGAGACAGACATAAGAAGGAAACATTTGGAATTTCCTTGAAAAAGAGGGTTCTGCTTTACCTAGCAAGGCAACATGTACCTTGGAATAAGCATCCAGTTGTTATAAATATCAGTAAAGTGAAAACTGAGCAATTGAGCTACCCACAGAGAGAATATAGAATAAATATGGGAGAAGAAAACACAATTTTTCTGGTCTGGTGTGCTACATGGCAATGCAAAGGAAGCCATCTGAAGCCCACAGGAGACATGAGCAGATGCAGCTTCTCTGGAAGAAGAGATGGAGCCCTCAAAAAAAAGTTCCGGGCCAAAGTAATTCACTTCACAAGATGGAATGAGAAACTCTGGTGATGAATATTTCCTGACAGTTCTGATGGTTTTTTTAAATGATACAAACCAGCTTATAACGCTGTCACTGTGGCAAGCTGTCCTGCGTTCAGCTGTAAGTTACTTTTCTCCCTCTTAGTAGCTGGTGCAGCGCTGTGTTTTGGTTTCAGTCTGAGAACAACGCTGATAACACACCGATATTTTAGCTGTTGCTCAGTAGCGCTTACCCAGATCAAGGACTTCTCAGTCTCTTATGCTCTGCCAGTGCGAAGGGGCATGGGAAGCCAAGAGGAAGCAGAGACAGGACACCTGATCTAAACTAGCCACAGCGGTATTCCATACCACAGCACGTCATGCCCAGTGCATAAACTGAGGGGAGTCACCTTCTGGGCCAGATCGCTGCTCGGGTCAGACTGGGTATTGGTGAGTGGGTGGTGAACAACTGTACTGTGCACCACTGCTATTTATTGAGGGTTTTTTCTTTCCCTTTTTAGTTTTATATTCTCTTCCCTTGTTATTCCATTTATCATTACTATTATTACTAGTAGCAGTTTTACATTATACTTCAGTTAATAAACTGTTCTTATCTCAAGCCATGGGGTTCAAATTCTTTCAGTTTTCTTCCTCATCCTGCCGGGAGGGGGGTGAGCGAGTGGCTGGGTGATGCTGAGTTACCAGCTGGCCTTAAACCACGACATGAGCCTACAATTATTCTCATGTGTTTGCTGAATTATCTTTTTTGCTCCTTCTGAAAAACAAAAATGACATGGGGTATCTCACTTCAGACAGCAACCCCTTCTCTTCATGCAAACTTCTCACTATATTGGGTGGTCTCTTCTCTGCCAAACCATACCACCACCACCCATGCAAATATTTTTCCTCTGACTGAAAATACCATACTACCAGAAAATCTGTGTAATTAGGAAGATGAACTGTTAAAACTCTACTTGGTTGTAAATTCTTGGTGTTCATTAAATACAAAATTCCACCTCAAGTAAATCTAAAGCGGCAAGTGGAAAGACACCTTATGTGTAAAAGAAATGTAGTCTCACAGAGCAGAGGAGGAGATAAAAACCTACTGTATATGTAGAAGGTGATGTTCTGGTGCTAATGTAACCTAATGTAACTGAGAAGCAGAAAGCAGGGGAAAGATGAAAATTCCAAAGTCTTATACGTTTTTCTCTCTTCTGATTACTGTTGCCTTCTATTTTGAGGTGGGCGTAGGGAGGAAAATGAAGGCAAAGCAACACAGCAAAAGATGTTAACTTTCAAAAATTGCAAAATCATCTACTTTTCATTTCTGCAATGGATTCTGTAAAGCCTCGCCAAATACTGTGCTTAGCTAAAAACAGAACAAGTAAAAATAGATACTACAAACCAGGCAAGATACCACAAAAGTGAAGCCAAACAATGAATTCATATAAATTAATGGGATATGCTTTGTGAACGTTAACACTCTGGAAAAACTCAGGATGATTTATCACCACAATAAACTTACGCTTCCTAGAATACATCAAATAATAGTGGTTGCTGGTGCTGATGCACTGGAGTTGAACATCCTCCATGGTTATTTTTTGTGGTTAAGGGAAAATGTTTGTGTATCCTATTAGTAGCTCATGCAAGCTATCAAGTACTTCACTGTATCCTGCTATTCCATGACAGCAGATTTTAAACTAATCCTTGTGAGTATGCTTGATGTTAAATTTTACAGCTGCTATCAACCTGACATTAACATTGCCACTAGGCTTTTCAAGGTTTTGCAAACCATGCCTGTGCTACTAATCCAAGATGTTACAGTCAGACTTGCAAATTCTGATGGCAATAAATTACAATAGAAAAGAAATTCCAATGGTCAAAGCAAGATTAAGCTATGAGCTATTTTCTGTGTTTTACTTAGCCTCTCTTTCGCCAATTTTTCTAAGCCAACTTCCTTACAGATCTTTCTTTCTTTTGGCAGTTAAACTGAGCTCGCTTCTCAAAAATAATGAAGAGCAAAACCAAAAAGCTATCCCTCTTTCATAAAAACGTCTGGAAGCAAGCACTATTGGTAACCACAGGAGCCCCATTTACACAGGCAGTTGTGAAGAGCTCTGCACTGCACCAGGTCACTCTTCTTGGATGATGCAAACCCGCTTCAGCTGCTGTGGCTGTCTGCAGGTGGTTAAGAAGGGAGCTTGCAAGACTCCAGAAATATGGCAAAGAGAAGGAAATCTCAAATGTTAAGTGCGGTATGAGACAGCCTAAACATACTCCTGTATTCATATGCACAACGCCTCCTGGTCAATTTTATCATTTGTTGTGTCACTTGGATTTAAATAGGATACTTCATGAGGACTGTCAGGATTTTGCTCTACTCCCACTCATGCCAACGCAAGGCAAGACTTGGGCCTCAATTAAGCAAATACCTTCTACAACTTCTATTTTAACTGCATCTCCTACGCCAACAATTTTTTCCACATTAAATGACAGATTACATGCTACTGTGCAGGACAACACAATAAAGGTTTGCTATATCAGAAATCTCATAGGATATACAAATAAAAGTTTCTGCTCCCAAAATGTGAATAAAAATGTTGATTTCATCAACCAAAGTTAGTATATTCTAGCAAAAAGTTATCTATCAAATGCATTCAAAAATGGAACATGGCTCTCAAGTTGTAGAGATTACTATGATCAGTAAAATCCTTTTTTCCAATTAATCTGTAGAACTTCCACTGGTGTTAAGGTGGGCAGAGCAATATTAAATATACCCCCATCTCTACCTACACGCATAAAGGCAGTCAGCCTTGGTCAGGATCTTATTTCTGACAGTGGCCAAAAGGGACATACACAGAAGAGATCATAGCAGGGTCACTATGTAAAATACATTTTCCAGTGCTTCTGTTCTGCAGTTGAGGGACCTTCCGCAGCTAAGGCAAAGTGGTTTCTATAGGCATCATAGATACAGCAAGATTGTCTCTTCTGGGCACTTCTCCGGTGTCTCCTTGATTCCATGTGAAGTTTCAGCATTCACAGAAATTGTCAGAAAAGACTTACCTAGTATTCTGTGAAACCCTCCATACATGAGTCAGCTGCTAATTTCATTTGATGCTTGTTAATTCCTGTATCTGAAAAAGTGGAGAACTACTACCTCCTTATAAAACGTGTGATTTTACACAGCCCTGTCATTATCAGCTCTTTGGTATACAAACCGGCCATATCAGCTCCTTTTTTCACACTGAAAAACATAAATCAAGTTTTGTCTAATTGGAGGAAACTGTTCCATACTTTTTCAGAATACATTAGGAAAACTTAGAAATCACAAACCTCACAGCACATATTCACCCGAGCATTTGCACAGCTAGAAATGTGAAGTTTAAGATAACATTTAAAAGTTACGCTCTAACAGTCAATACGTTAAAAGTTTTGAATCTCTTAAATCCTCCAAAGAATCAAGTCAATTTTATATTAGTGCCAAAGAAATTACACTGAACTCCAAAATGGGTGAGGATTATTCAGGGCAATGCAAGTTACTGGGTGTGGCATCAGAAATCTCCTAACATGATTAAAATGGAATTCTGTACTTATCACAAAAAGTGATAAGCAAGGGGGTGTTAAATGTTCTTGGTGTATGAAACAGAACTGAAGCTGAATGATCCTCTTGTTCTTTTTTCAGTTTCATTATTCTTGCACCAATAATAATATTAAATAAAATAGTTATTAATGTTATTCCACAAATCAGTAAGACAGCCTCTCTCTTTAAATCTGTTTAATTCTGGACAAGAGGAGAACAAGTTTTTTTCAGCTTTGTCAACAGTTCTGATTATGAAACCAATTTCAAATGGCCTTACAAATACGAGTATTAGTATAAACATATTATTTCACTTCTCTAGGGGCACAATCTATGATGTGGATCTGTTAAAAATGAGTAGCACTTTCTTGAACATTTTTTCATGCAAGCTATAACCCCAGACAAATTGAAATCTAGAAGACATCTCAAAACACTCAGCAAACAAGATATACTTCTCTCTTTGATGACTATGAAAACCAAAGAGCAAAGTTTTAAATCCAGAGACTGACATAAAAAGAATCATATATAGGGTTAATATTGCTGTAGACAGCAGCTAGTAGGTGAATAGTCTCGCAAAAACCTGAGAACATACCCAAACTGTAATTGCATAATGCCTTCACTAGTTACCTTCAATTACTTATATGCTTTGCACTGAAAGCATAGATATTGCCTAATTGTTAAGAAAGCAAAGAGACAAGCAGCACACAACATCAGTTGATTATATTTTATATATCCAGTTGCATTCTTTACACAAATCTAAATTGCTTAATTAGCTGAATCAGTAGACCTTAATGTGCCATTGCTGCAGAGGTGAGGAATAGCAACCTTATTGGCAATTACATGACAGAAAAAAGGAACAGGCTGCAGATGAAACATTAATAACTTCATTTTATCTTTTCATCCTTTCTCTGTTGGGGGTAAATCACTAGGAAGTTAAATATAATGTTCTGAACTTCTTTTAATAATACAATTTAAAACTTAACATGATAAGCAGTGGTCCTTATTCCAACTTAAAACTTCCTTCCTTGAAACTAGCTTCAAGATGTGCATGTATTTTCTTGCTGTACACTCTGCACAACAGACTTTCTCTTCTGTAATTCAAACTTTCGTATGCAGAAGAGAATGTATAATGGAGAAAAATATTATTAAGGGTATCTTATACATGAAAAAAAAAAGTGAATTAATTAAAAAAAGCCCCAGCTACCCAATAACACTTTGACAGCAGATGATCTGATGTTGGCTTGGCTGCTGGCACTCTATCAAGTGTAGTAAGGGAACAAGAACTGAATATGGTAGAGAAATTATGCACTTCCACATCAGGGGCAAAATGAGAAAGCCATTTATCCATAAAACAATACTAGACTGTCTGAACCACACTATCCTTGTGCTGGTAGTTTACTAAATTTGTTTGCTTATCATTGTAGATGAAGGAACAGTGCTACGGTACAGCCCTGTTCATTGTGAACCAGAACACTTCTATCATATTTAAGGCATACAAATATTTTCTTCAATTTCTTTTCTGTTCTTGGAAAAAGTTGGTATCACAGCAAAGGCAGATATACTTCTTAACCTGGACTTATTTTTCTGCAAATACAAAGTCTGAACTTTGGACTAACAATATATAATGGCTAAATGCCAGAAAATTATATAGGTCATTTTGTGTGAATAAGTGTTGCCAAGGAAGTGCCTACTTCTAACAGAAGACCAGAGGTAAATTCCTAACAAAGATCTAGCTGCGTATCTGTTAATAAATG
This sequence comes from Psilopsiagon aymara, assembly GCA_024733675.1. Taxonomy (NCBI): domain Eukaryota; kingdom Metazoa; phylum Chordata; class Aves; order Psittaciformes; family Psittacidae; genus Psilopsiagon; species Psilopsiagon aymara. The sequence goes on along the minus strand of JANRGW010045265.1, from coordinate 15,253 downwards.
AGCTAAAGTATATTTAGTAGAAGCAGTTTGAGACAAATTCATCTATGGCTCTCTGACCACCTGCCAGTGACACATGAAAACAGGGCATGTTTCTACATATTGACTCCTGCATCATGGTGAAAAATATCATTTTTATCAACGGGCAACCCTCTCCCAGGTAGTAAGTGACGGCAGAGCGATCAGAAGCATCTGGGGATGGTAACACCTTAAGCTGTTGCTCTACAATCTGCCAGAACTCATTTATCAGAGTCCAGAGGTAGAGGGAAGCTGCTATCATCTTTGCAGATGCAGTTCAGACAAGATGTATACAATTCCATGTGCCTGAGGGATGGAGCATCCTTTCCAGGGATGGTTTTTCCCCTCAACCTCTTGTCTTTCAATGTCAGTTTTAAGTAAAAGCAAAAGTTAAAGATTAAGTCCCAGTAAAAGGGTTTCTCTCAGCCAGATTCTCACCTCCACTGCTCAAACAGAAAAGCAAATCTAATGCAGTATGTAATAGGTCACTCATCTCTTCCCTCAGAGCTATTCTGATTAATTTTCATGAAGCAGAGCTGGTTTTAGGGGACTAGCTGGAAGCAGAATGCAGCCAGCCTCCTCCTCCCCATGGCCACCCTGCGCTCAGGAGCAGCAAGGGAAGCAGCCAGGGACGGGAACCAAGCTCCGCAGCCCCAGGGCAGGCAGCAGGCATGCGGTCCGCAGAGCTGCCCGAGGAGCAGAGGGTGAGGGGGAACAGCCAGAAAACACCCACCACCACCTTGTAACAGCCCATCAAGCTGTCAAAACCAGCATCTTAAAGTACCCAAACACAGAATTATTAAAATGCGGTGCAAAGGTGTGAATATTTCAGAGAAGCTAAAGTAGAAATCTTCATAAATGGTCTCTTCTTTTGATGGACTGCAAGTGTTGTTTTGCTTGGGTTCTTTTGTTTGTTGCTTGTTTGGGTTGTTTTAAATATCTGTAAGAATTCTCTGAGAAAACAGAGGAATTACGGCAGATTGATTGTCAAAAATCAGAGAATGTCCACTTCAGAGTCAGAAAAACTGTCTATCATGCTACCAGGAAGTAAGATAGATTTACTTTCTTATCGTAAATAGAACAGTAAATTAATACCACCGCATTTGAAATGAGAATTTTGTAAAGCACATTTTCAATTATACGGACCATTTGCAAGCTCCATTCTGAAGTTATGTAAGCAAACATTAAAAGAAGAGAAGATAAAGTACTTCCACCCTAGCTGCCTTTTTTTGAAACACTTTACTCTGTAAATCCATATCCTTAAGTCATGTCAATTTACACATTAGAGATTTAGGACGTACTAAATGTTTAAATGCCTGTTTCACTAGCTCTACAAGATACATATACAAAGAGGTTCCCTGGTTTTGTTAGCCTAACACAATCATGACAAACAGGAGGAAGAGACTGGTTGCAGGTCTAGCAAAAATAGATCATCTTTAAATTACACCACATTATTTGATGTATTTCTATTCGACAAAGGGCACCTACTGCACAAATAGCATCTTCAGAAATGATTGTACAGAGGAGGAAACTGAACAAATACTTAACAGCTGATAAGAAATTAGGCTGTCTCATTTAATACAGCTGCCAACTGCAATTTTGTAATACAAAGCCAAACAAATTAAGTTTAAAACTTGCGACAGAATGAATTAATATGGAGGCAAATTAGCAAAGCAGGTCTTGTAACAAGCTCTAGGTAATAGCTAGAGTTAACTAGTATATTTACTATACCTGATGCATTTTTTATCTCTTTTCAATAAATACATCAGCAAATGAGCTGCTGAGACACATGTATAAATGTGTATACATATACACATGTACAAAATTATCAACAAAATGGACCACTGAAAGGGAGCTTAGTACTCTTGGTTCCCTACACCAAATAATGCCTTTAATAACACTCAGGGACTGATGGCACTCACCAGTGTACAGGCTCTCTAACGCACCTGTTCAGAGTAGCAGAGTGGTAGCACACAGATTGGAACAGTACCTTCTTTATTCTACAGCTCTCCAGCCCCCAAAATCCAGGACTGGAAACTATTCTGACCTACAACAGATGACGAGCCCCTGCCCTTTTCTTCCTCCCCCTCTTTTTGTAACATGCAGCTAAAATCAGAGGTCAAAAGCACAGTAGATTTCATTTCCACCACAGGGAACATGTGGTGAGGGAGCAGCTTTGTAGTCAACATGAAGTTTCCTTCCTCTAATAGGTAGCAAGAATTTGCAAACTGAAACAAGCCAGATCTTGAGTGTCAGGGGCAATAATCTTGCCTTAAACCATAGACAGATAGATAGATGGATAGATAGATAGATAGATATGTGTAGATATATATAAAAGTTAATAGAAAAAAATTAAAGGTCTGAACTGGAAAATTATAAAATCAAGGAACCTTCAGTGTATAATTTGTAAAGTGCATTTGAAGTCTTAAAGCAAAAAGGTCCAGTTATTATTTTTTTATTAAATTCATTACTTTTGTGATAAATGGATACAAACCCGCATTTATACAGACACTACTGCAGAACTATGCATATATGTCACTACAGTAGAAACAGTTATACTCCCATTGCCTGTACTGAGAAATTACACAACCATACAAGCACTTCATGGGCAGTCATCTCCCGCTTGTTACTTGAGGGTTGATTCAAATCAGAGTTAAAATTCAACACATTATCTAACATTTGTGATTGTTATTAAAAAAGTAAAATCTTTGTGAATTAGTCAAGCAAAAAGCCAGCAGCCTGGAGTAACAAACAGTGTCATACAGAGACTGAAGCAGCACATGGTTTATCAAGTGAGCCATCTCTTTTACATTTACAGTCCAATCCAACTCCAATTTTGCTTTTGAAATGCAGGTGAAGCTGGAAAGGACTGCTCAATCATCTTGAGAGGCGCAGAAAGTCAAAAAATTGCAACAAATTCAGAAGGGACATAACAACCCAAATAGCCACTCCAAAGAGCTACACAGCTTCACAAGGAAGCACAATTACTACAGCAGGCTAGAATCACCGTTGGAGGCTCTCCGGATCTGTTACTCCTCTGCTTGCTAGCCTTCATTTAGATCAACTGCTTCCACATTTCAGCCTGATATTGTGAAAGCTGTAGAGTGTATGAGAAGGGATGACAAAAAAGTTATCACTACCACTGCACTCAGAATGCTCTTATGTGTGCAATCTTCTTTCAGATAACACAGGAGAACTACTTTACACCAGTGTTAAGAAAATTACTTTCCCTAACTATCATATCAGCCAGTCTTCATAGAATGAAAGTGTACTTATTTGTCTATGTGCATATTAGTTCACATTATGGACTGTCATGTAATGAAGTAGTAAAATTTTACTGGAGACATTGGGACTGTTCGTGCTAAAGTGAAACAAACTAAATAGCAGCCTGGCCCTGGAAATAAGGATTTTGCTTCTTGGAAGCTTAGAGCTGCCCACGAAGGATAAAGGACACTGCTGCTGGACGACCTAGATAACACCACTATCTTAGCCTCTCTAACACACCTTTGAAACCTCCCCATCATCATCATCTGGCATCACAGATAAGTAACTCTAGCATGACTGACCTCAGGGATGTTCACATCAGTAGACAAACAGCAAGAATACTGCAGAAATAAAGTTGCTTCACAAAGTTTTACTATGATTAGTAATCACTAGTGTGAATGATAGTGATTAGTTAAATTGTATTGTACCTGAATATTTGAATGTGCAAACCCACATTTGGGGTGCCCGGGTTTGGCTGGGACACCTCATCTGCATGGAAAAATATTTACCCTTGTAATTTCCTACTTCATACCCCAACCTCTCTCCAGTGTTGGCACCAGCCTTTGCTGTACCTGCCCCACAAGGAGGGAACACCCACCATGGGGAGCAGAGGCTTCCCACCTTCTATGCTTGAAAGCTGCTAACTGGTTTCATACCAGGTATTAGGCAAGTCCACAATGTCACAGTTACAAAGGGAAAGCATTCTCCAGGAGAATAGGTAATATTACAGATTCAAGTGTTTGCCCATGACTTGTGAAATTCATGAGTGAAAGACATGAATTCTATTTTCTCTCACGGGACACAATGTTTTAAAAATAACATTCATGCAGACTGAAAATAACCAGTGTTTAAAAGTTTATCACTAATTCATACTACCTGTGTTAATTTTTCAGGTTTTGTTTATAGAAGAAGAATAAACGGCCCAATAAATACTTGCTCAAAGTTCATGAAAGTTGTTTCATTAGGCCAGTTAACTACAACTACCTTGGTTCATTTACTCTAACCATTTACTTTATTTGCACAGTGCCAAAGCCTTTTCTTGAATTCCTGGATAATGCAAAGTAATTTTGTTACAAAAACATCCTTAGAATTTGCAGAAGTCATTTTTGAAAAAAAGATTATTTCTTTTCTGCATTACTTTCCTGGAGATACTGACCAGGCTAGATTAACGTATTAGTTTGGGTTGGAAGGGACCCTTAAAGACCATGTAGTCCAACCCCCTGCAATAATCAATATCATCTTCAACTATATCAAGTTGTTCAGAGCCCAGTTCAAACTGTCTTTGAAAATTTGCAGGTATGGCACATCTACTACCTCCCTGGGCAGCCTGTTCCAATGTTTCACCATCCTCACCATAGAAATTTCTTCCTTTATATAATTTGAATCTACACTTTTTTAAACCATTACCCCTCGTCTTATCACAACAGGCCCTACTAAAAAGTCTTTCCGCATCTTTCTCATAATCCACCTTTAAGTACTGAAAGGCTGCAATATATTCTCCTGGAGAACTTAATAACCAAGTTTTGCAGGCTGAACAACCTCACTCCCTCAGCCTTTCCTCATAGGAGAGGTGCCCCATCCCTCTGATCACTTTTATGGCCCTCCTCTGGACCTCCTTCAACAGGTCCATGTCTTTCCCATGTTGGGAGCCCCAGGACTGAATGCACTACTGCAGGTGGGGTCTCACGAGAGACGAGGGGTAGAATCACTTGGGGAAGTGATTCTACCTGCTGACAGCGCCTCTTTTGGTGCAGCCTATACCTATATACATTTTGCCATTTTTGTTACATAGCAGTAACTCACTTTGGATTTTAAAATGACATGCCAGCTGGTTTGAATCAGTTCTCATCAAAGAACCTAAGTGATACTGTAAATAGACAATAATGCTGTTAATATTGCCTCAGAAAGTATAACTGAATCCAATTACAATTACCTAAGTATGGGAGCAGGCGCTTTAGTCCTTTGGTTAGATCACTTCTCTCAAAAGCACTAGTTCTGTAACCCCTATTTCTCCAGGCAGTCATTTCTCAATCCATTCATTTAAAGAATATATACATATGTATAGGTTGAGTTCAGGCATAAATACTGCAACACAAAACATGCAATTGCTGCATCACATTTTGATGCTAAATACATAAACAGTACCTTTGACACCACATAATTGTATTCAGAGTTTGAACGATTCTTTGCAAAACTGGCACTGTAATTTTAGTATTTACATTGGTCCCCTATACATTGTTTCATTACTGTGATACACAATTAAAGATAGAGTCATAAAATGAATGCTACTTTACAAGCAAGGTTGCTTAAATCTCTACCTTAGTCTGATCTTAACAAGAAGCAAAATTACATACTCAATAAAATAACTCCAATTACTGACTATTAAGAACACAGCTTCTTAAAACGGCATGTTTAATGCATTTACTAGGATGCCATTACTGCTACCTTGAAATCCAGCTGAAGCACCAGCAGCATGACTTGCACAAAGATCAAATTTAACATTTCATTTTTGAAACAACTGCTTCTAGAATACTTAGTGTATGTAAAAAAAGAACTCAATGCAATAAGAAGGAACTTTTGCTAAATCACTAGACAAATAGATTACTTTGTTGCCTTCAACTACAATGCCAATGTTAATTATTATACTCCCAAGACATCCTGATATGATGAAAATTCAGTAAAATCTTGCATGAGCTGGTGGGCAAGACATACTTTCTTCATCTAGAATAAATGTAAGAGATAATCAACGTTCTTGAAATGAGCAATTCAAGAACAATATGAAACACTGCCTCAACTACAGCCTGTAAAAAACTGAGTAGGTGGGGGTGGAGCTGTCTGGGTTTTGCTGAGGTCGAATGCTACCTTAAGGATCCAGGCATGGTTTGACGTTTGTCTGATATTGCGGTCATCAACAGAGAAAAACGTTAGAGTGCTGAAGATACTCCGAGAAAAGGACGAACGGTGTGCTTCCCATAGTCCTGATAACACACTTCTGCTTGCAGCTGAGACTCTGTGCTCTGACCTACAGTATTGATTCATCCTCTCTGGCATGCTGCCTGGAGACACCGTCTCTATCTGAAAATCCTTCAAGAAAAGACAAGCTTAGGTGCTGGCTCACAACGCTTCATCAGTCTAATCACACTTTCCAGAGTTCCATCCTTGCAGACACTGCATTTATAGCTCATTGCTTCAGACAAGCTCATATAAAAATTCAGAAAATGGACATTATGGGCACTATATGGAGCCCTCTAGAAAGAATTCTGCCTGTATTTTAAGCAATTCAGGACATGCACAGCTTTAGACAAAGCACTGAAACACCTCTCTGCCACTTCCCTTTCAGATTTTGCTGTTTTCTAATTGAATGATTTTAAGGTTCAGAAAACAGGTTTCCAGTCTGTACACATTGTGTTTTCTCTCCCCTCTCTTATCAGCTGTCAGTTTTTCTTGTGATTTGTTATGCAATTACAAGCACACATCTGCAAAGAAAACATTCCTATCTATCTGGTCCTTTCTTTTGTCCGTGCTTTTTCTGACTCCTGTTTCTTTCAAGATCTATTTTTGTAGCTGAGTCCCCTGACAAGCCTGAGAAATCAATACTTGCTTTTATTACTTCTCCCTAAGGATGAAACTTGAAAAGTTGATTTATACAAGATGATTGACATCCTTTTGTCCACCGATACTCTGCCTGAAACAAGATCAAAGTTCAAAAACTAAAGCAACTCTACCCTTTTCCAAAGCTTACTGACAGTTATCTATCACAAAAATTTACCTTGACAGTGTCTTACAATTTTTATTTGAACGGAGAGGCAAAACGCAGCAGGGAATGCAACCTGTCCTCTAAATGAATCTGTTACTGAAATTTGCATGCTGACCCAGAGAGACCTAGACAATCCTCAGTACTGCGCAGAGTAACAATTCTTAGGATTGCCACATCCTAAGAAAGGCAAAGTAGAACAGTTTTGTGGAAAATAACTAAATAGAGAAACTCATCATTACTGAAAATATTTTCCTCACTGTTGGGGAAACAAGATTTGCAAATAAAGTGGTGCCAAAGAAAAATGAATTTTCCCCGGAAGGCACCTGTAGATGTTACTTTTTGGTTTTATTAGTGTGTGGAAAAAAAAAAAAAATAAATAAAATAACATTTTTAGGTCATTATTTAATTTTTTGTTTATTTTATTCAGGATTTTGTTCAGAGTTCAAAATAACAGCACATAAAAGCCAAGCAGCTTAGTTTTGAAAGTTAAATAAACAGCTGCAATACAAAATTACATAATAACTATGTTAGATATAGTAAGCGACTTAGAATGGTCCATGATTGAACATGCTCATTTAAGATAAATTGTTGATTAAATTTAATTAAAATCTCTCCCAGTCAAGAATTCTAGAACGCTGACCTGGAGCTTCACAGAGCTGCAGAGAAGCCAGCTGAGATTTGAACCTGAAAGGAACACACAGAAAAAACCCAGAAGTGACACATACATTAGACATGCTACTAGAATTTTCATTTCCTACTATGGTTTTCATTCTCTTCAAGCACTCTTTATCGGCACAAATTTGGAACAGCCAGCATCAATGTGGTGATCAGCCTCCCCTGCCTGTCTCTTCCTGAATCCTTGTCTAACTCCATCATTTTACACTAATATTGCTTCCTGGAAGGTTCCAGGGTTTAGTTGTATGAGAAGTCCCAGAAAGTCCAAGATTGTTAACAAAAACACGTA
>JANRGW010045264.1:0-20855 GCA_024733675.1 Psilopsiagon aymara | reverse complement strand
TGTTATACCTTAGTTATTGGACTGTTCTTATCTCAACCCGTAGGAGTTACATTCTTTTGATTTTTCTCCCCATTTCCCCCTCCCCCCCTTTTTGGAGTGGGGGGGAAGAAGGAGAGGGAAGTGAGTGAACAGAACAGCCTGTTTTACAGCCTAAACCGTGGCAGCTCTTTTAGGGGGGGGAGGTGGGATAACACACTGCGTGGCTGATTTACAGCTTAAACCACGACACCTATCCTATTTATTGTTTTCTATGGGGTTGTTGAGATAAAAGCAGATGAAATCTATCCTTTAATGTGAGATTCCCCTGCACCCCAGCAATAAATAGCAGTAATAAAATTGGAGGTAAAAAAAGAAAAAGAACTTCATCTAGTTAAAGGGAAGGGGTCTTATATATCTGAGTGAATTCTGTCCCTCTTTGAAGGAACAACCAAGTTCCCATTGATTTGAGTGGAGTAGGACTTATCCCTGTTATTTATGGAGAATTTCTTCTCTGGTGAGCATCTGGAATCTAAAATAGCCTGTAGCTTCTGTCATGAAAAGCAGAATTTTATCTTCAGCTAAAGTTTTCTGAAATTAATATAATAAAAAAAAAATCAACCCTATGACTGCCAGAGGAAATATGCCTTTAATAACTGTATGCAAGTATATTACATGCAAGTCTTATTCTACTAAATGTAAGTGGTGAATATATTAGGTCAGCTATTTAACATAACTTTAATAACAATTGATTTGTAAACACATTTTAATCCCACTATCATTGAGCATTCATCGTTCTTACACACTGCTGTTAATTTTTCTGGAATATAATTAATCAATTTAAATTAAGTTGCTCTGTGATCAATAATGATGCTACTGCGCCACATGAGGGTCAGGAAAACTTCAGGAAATAGGGAACAGAAGATGATTGTGAATTCATTTGGGAGAGACAAGAGAGGTATTTTACAAAACACAGGAGTGACTCTTTGAAGTCTTTTCTTAATTCCTTTCTCTAATGGAACACAAGGGATTCCAAACTAAAAGACAAAATGGTATGAATCATGCTCTATCTGTTGACTTCCTTGCCATGGTTAAATCTGTAGTAACGTGGATCAATAAAGTTTATGTAAATATGTAAGACTGTAAAAGAAGGTAGGAATAACATCTGAAGTTTTTCTAGCTCAGAAAATGGCTACAAAGGCTATTTATTAATTACTCTGGTGATAAGCCAAACAAACCCATGATAAGAAAAGAAACCACAATTGTGATGGATTTCATTTACCATTACTTGTGGTCTACTTTGCATTTCTTTTAAGGATCTACATGTACAAAAGCTTATGCACTGATTTTGTCAGGTAACAGCAGATTTTGCAGACTTTTCTTGCTGCTAATTTAAACAAACATAGACCATGATGTCTGTAGCCTCTCCCTTATTAGATGAAAGGTAACAGGTCAGGTTGTGGGTTTATATTGTAGCATATATTGATCAGCTGCTCATTCTTCCTTCAGTCAGATCATTCATCTGTGGAGATTTCTCCCAGTTTAAAAGCCCAGATTTTCTTTCTGTGGAAAACAGTTCAGGAGCAGAAGTGATCTCAGAGCTAATCTTTTCCCAAGATCACAATGGGACGTGAGATAGAAATGGACTCAAACTCTGGAGCTCAGAAGCATTCTTGGGTCCTGTAGACAAGCACAGCATATCTGAAGCTATTTATAAGAAATGGTGCTCCTTTTTGAATTGTCTCCTCTGAGATTAAAGTTACAGACCACTGGTTTTAGGGTTTTTGGCTGAGGCTATTGAAACTCTCAAAATGCCTTGATTCCTTTTGTACATTTCTTTAAAATGTATTTTTGCTTGCCAGAACCTGCTCTTCAGACTCCCACTTCATGCATGACCAGGTTACAGATAACTTTTGGAGAACTCAGCAATTGCCTTATCTATACCAGTATCTGCGCCAAAATTCAATATATTAATAATTTACAATTATACTCAAGACTGTGGTAACAAAACCCTAATAAAAAACCCAAGAAAAACAAAAGCCCTACAGATTCAATGTCAGGACAATATTTCATGTTTCACATAAATACAGTGTAACACTAACAGCAAAAATAATAAATGTTCACAGATAAAGCATTCTCAATTTGGTGGAAACTGGACCTACTGATTTACTGAGTATCCATTCACTTTCCTCTTTTTTCTTGGTTCATTGCAGCCTGATAGACAGCTGCCTTATATACAGATGTTGTTTTTTAGAAGACTTTGGTACGTTGAATCCTGTTTTAAGAAACACAACTCCAGTGAAACTATATCAGTCACATTCTAGTTTTAGAACTTGGCAAGTGTGTCTGGTGTGTGTGTGTGTGTGTGTGTGTGTGTGTGTGTGTGTGTATGTGTGTGTTCAGCAATATTCTGACAAATTTAGAATATCTTAATGTATGATTTTGGTACAGCACTTTGTTAGCCTATTCTGAAGCCAGTGGACACTTTGGAATGTTAATTAATAGAAATTAATACATTAATAAGGAAGGAGGACTTAATTCTATAAGTTCCTTGTTCAAACTGGCTAATACAAGGAGTCTAGACCTGATCAGAGAGATTTAGTTTTTTATTTCTATTGTGATGTTTTAAGCTTTCTAGATATTTCAGTGAATTGTTTTTTACACCTGCATTTATTAACCCTCTTCCATGAAAGTTTAAGTGCCAACAACAAAACCAAAGAAAACAACATAAAGAGGTATTAATTTCTCAAGGTGAATGAAAGTTAACTTCCATTAGGTGGATGTGTAAAGAGCATATTGATTTTTTAAAATGAAAGTTATTGGAATAGTTTTAACTTTAATTATCATAATTAAAAAAAAAATAATTCCTTCATCAAAAAAGTTTTGAGCTTGAAGCTTGACAGAACTTGAAAGACTTAGAGCAAAATTCTGTCAGATTTCATCTGAATCCTTCTCTGGCATATAAAATTTGGACGAGGTTTTGGTACTTCTGGAGCATATTGAGAAAACCTTCATATTTGTAAAACTGTCATTTTTTTTTCAATGATTTTCTTCTTTAATCTCTCTCTGACTTTATACAACCTTGAACAATGTAAATCACTTCAAAATTCTTTATGCTTAATTTTTCCTAAATAGAGGAATTATGTACATGGGATGCTATGGGTTTAAGTAATTAATTTATTTTAATATTTCTAATTTAATTTTTAAGGCACAGCAGTAAATGAGCATTACAACTTCACAACTGTGTCATTTTCTCAGTGAGAAATAGAGCTACAACAGTATCACTTCAGACAGTCTTTCCTATTTTAAAATCAGTTCACACGAATCAAGCTTATGCCCCCTTTATTTTGTCTAAGTGCTCATTCTCTGAAGCACTTTGTGTGGATAGGTTTAGCTGGCTAGACTGTTTCTGAAGCCTGCATTTAACATTTATACAGAATGAGCATTCACTATACTAGCAGTGTTAACACTGCCAGCCAATCAGAGATTGGTAGAAATTTTGTGCAAATTAATTGACCAATCACATATAACAGTTTAAATAGCAAATATAACATGGGACAGAGTCTGACATGTTTGAATAGTCTTTTTGTTTTCTACCCCTAGTCTCCCACAGAAAGCTGCTATTCAGGGTAAATGAGAGTACTGAGGGCTAATCCGCATTTTATGCAGACAAGAGGTTTTCATGATCAAGTTATAAAAACTAAGGAATAATAATTAATTAGATAATTTAAAATATTTATCTAATAAAACTGTTACTGATGGTCAGAAGTCTCTCATGAGCAGAAAAATTAGATCATTGCAGAATGATTCACTGTGAATTATTCACACAACTGTAGAAATGATTCAGACTGACAGATTGATGGGTAGAACATGCCTATAAAAACAGGATATTCCCCACTCTTTGTTATCCTTTTTGTGTTACACATTCTAAGGCTTTGACTGAAATTTTACAAGTACATGCAAAGCCATAAACACTACACAGCAGAATGATCTCTGATTTTCCTGCAAGCACAAAGTTAAAGGATATGACCCAACAGGAGGAGCTGGCGGAAGAAAGAAATGGAAATTACACTCTTTGTTAACAGTGGAGTTATCAACTGAAGCACATATTATGCATCCTTTGGCTTCAGTTTTATGAGAGGTATACTTAAAACTTTGGGGTCAGTTTTTTTTTTTTTTTTTTTTTTTTTTTTTTTTTCTGGTAAAGTCAAACACTTCTTGGTAGTAAACCGCCATAGGAAATGGGTCATCTTTTTTTTTACTGCAATCCGGAGCAAACTTCTAGTGGTTAAACCAGCGTGACAAAATATGCTGTGAAACTTCAGTGACAAGGGCATAATATTTTTCTGAAATAATGTGTTTTGGAACTGATGTCTTCCTGCTTCTTCATGAAAAATAATATTTCTTTAATTCTAGATACATTTTTTTCTGTTGAAGTTACAGTCATACTGATCTCAGTCAAGTTTAACTTGATGAATATATTAATAGTTCCTTTCAATTTTTAACATGAAGAACTTTCCTTTATCTGAAAATAGCTTCTGTACCAGCAGTTTAACAGCTTAGTGACTCTAAAGCACTTACGAAAAAAAGTAACATAGTCTTCAAAAAGACAGAAAATAAATCTCTCGTTCTTACTTGAATACGGAGCTGCTCCTTTTAGAACAACACAGCTGGTACCCTTTGATTAAGTAATGGCTATCAAGTGGATTACTGTAAATGGAAATTTTATAGTGCTTGTATTTGGATAGGAGAAGCAAGATTTGTATACACGTGCACTGTGTTTCAGCTGCACAATGCAATGAAGGCTTTAAGTAAAGGAGTAGCATAAAGTATTTGACTTTTTTGATTTTTACTTTTACTCTCTTGAAGCTATCCCAGTAAGATTTTATGCTGAATATGAAATCAGTCGATATTTTGCCTTTGCTTTTGAATGCTATGGTGTTCTAAGTACCTTGTGTACCTTTTCTTTCTGTGAAAAGAAAAGGAAGCCTAGTCTCATTCCCCAAAGAACTGTAGTGGTATTTTTTCACCCTGCTGTAGCCTTTGGGATATATTATAAACTCAGATAATTTCACTTACCTAAAGCTCATAAAGGATGTTGCTTTTTTTTATTGACAGGAATGAAGAAATGAGTCCTATCTTAAAGATCTTGTGGTCTCTTACCAGAAATTTAAGAATCCTTGGACCATGCAATACAGAAGTTTCAGTAGATAATCATGTGCATGGGCCTCAAACCCTACTTTTCGCTAAGAAATACATGAGCGAGCATCAATTCATTTATAATTTAAATGTTCAGCTCATAAATGTTAAATCTTATGTAATTGCAAAGGAGTCTTTTGATGCATAGATGCCATTGTTCGGGAAGTTAGCATCTCTGTACAGCCTGATCCAGTTATTATTTACACATACAGAAAGTTAATTCAAAGATCACTGTCCACAAATACGATTAGGAATAGATGACCAAGAAAATTCAATAGTGAATGAGATAAAAACTTTGAACTCTTTTTAGAAATGAAAACTTGGTTCTGAGGAAAAGAGGAATTCTCTTTCCTTGCAGTGCCTAGGAGAGCTGCACACACACTGAATAATGTAACAGGCAGCGTGGGTGGGTGTGCATGTGCAGGCAGAACATCCCAGTGCCACTGCTGGTTCACAATGAAAATTCATTCCCAGACATGTCTTTTCGACACAATCATTTTAGCACATTCCTCCTAACCTGAACATGCTGAGCACAAAGGAACTTCATGCATCATGCTGTTTATTCTTGACCTTTCCTGTTGGGTTCAGGGAGGTACATGTCTTCTACTTTCTCTTGGAAACTTCTAATTAAAAAAAAAAGGGGAGAGATTTAAATGTGTGAAATTTTAATAGAGTTTCCCACTGTAGCAATTGTACATTATGTCATCTTAGATAAATTTTGACTGAATTTGCAGAATGCCCACCAGACCTGCTTTCACAGGCTGTTTTGCCATCTGCACTATTAAAACATCCCATTAAGTGTGTCTATGGCCTAATCTTTTACAACTGATTGCAAATTGTCCATAATTCAGCCTGAAATAGAATCACAGGAATTATTTTTTTAAAATTAAACTTGCAAATTAATTCTATTAAAAACCAAAAGAATATACCAAGTTATAGCAATTTTAACCTGGAAAAGATGAAGATTGGGTTGGCCACAGACACTGATAATAGAGATCAGATATTAAAAAAGTACAGTCTTTTGACTCGTGGGTGTTCAGGAAAGTTTTAATGTGTTTCTATTGCGAGTCTGACTGAAGCTCTTGTATTTCTCTGGAAGTCTGGTTGGAAAATCCCACTGCATGTGAATCACTGACCTCAGTGGAGCTAAATGATGCGTACTCATAGGCTAAATCAAAATTACCAGAAAGGCTGCTTTGCAAACCAAATATATGTCCTATATATCTGGGAGAAAGATTTGCTATTTCCTTGTATTCCCCTGCTTAACAATGAGCTTGTTATAAAATAGTTTTTTGCCATGTTTTGTGTCTGAAATAGGATAAAAAATAAGGGTGAGTCTAGAAGGTATTGCCTGGAAACAGGGCATATAGGTTTAAACCTTGCTCTGTGATTACCACCTTCCCCCTGTTCAGACAAATCACGTGTATCTTGCCCTGCACTTCAGTTTCCTCCTCAGTTATCTTTACTGATTTCATGGAAGGTGTGGTTCCTGTATTAAGACAGAAGATGATAGTGACATGGAACTAACTCTAGGTCAACTTTAAAGCAGTTGAGTCACAGAGTCAAAGGGTTTATAGAATGCATGTCTATTGTTCCACCATTAATGATTCCTATTTGAGAGTCTCTTCTGTCAAAAAAAAAAAAAAAAAAAAAAAAGAAAAGAAAAAATAGGCATGGAGGGGATTTTGGTAAGTATCTGGATTCTTAAATAAAGGTTTTTAGCCTGCTTCTATATCTATTTAGAAATAAGAAAGATATGGGTGGAGAAGGTGCAGAAATAAAAGCCAGGGATAGTTCAGGCATTTTTAAGTATCAGAGCTCTGAAAGCAGAAACCCTATGGACATCCCTTAGTTTGAACTCCTAATCCTGCCAACCTTGAGGTTTCGTCTGCAATGCAATTTACATTATGAAAGTTCACCAAGCCACAGCAACTGGGAGCCTTAGCCACGGTGAAAGAAAATGGGCATACGTTTTCTTTGACAACAGTTTTTTTAGAACTATAATGCCTCACTAGAATTCAAGAATTCAATAGAAAGCCTACAAATTACGATTTTGGATGCAGAACATGTTTCTTTTGAAAATTACTTATTCCATTTCTAGCATACCAAAGGAAATGTCATTTTGTGATGACAGCCCTAGTACCTACCCAGTGGAGCTGTATGATATATGCATTTATGTTCCTGCATTTTCTCCTCTCTGTGTCCATCTTTGTACCTGAAAATGCCTTGAAAGCCAAAAATCTAAACACTCCTTTTCTGAAGAAAATTAGGAAGAGCGCTATATTCATATTTTTAAGGTAAAAAGTCTAATATTAAAGCTGTTCTTAAAGGAATAAAGGGAAAACACATCCCTCTCAACACTGAAACAACATCCTTGCATTCCTTTGAAAAATCCATCTCTATTTCTCAGGCAGTCAGTATTTCTTGGAGCATTCATTCCTTGAATGTCTTGGAGCTGGGAAGTTTGACTGCCATGTCAGGGCTCAGAGCCTTGAATTCTGGTTCAGAAGTCGAGACTACCTTTTCTTTTCTGGCTACTGACCTAAGAGCACCAATGAAGTATGATTGGGAGATAGATAAGTATGCCCTCATCCAACCTTCAAATAGCTGTCACCATTCTACAACAGATGAGTAATGCGTTTATCATCATATGCTTCTTACCTTGTACATACAAAGACATTGTGGTGTCATATTTCCTCTTTCTCTTGCACTTCACATACCACATCTATCAAGAAGTATGGGCTGGGTAGCACAAAAGGCAGAAGAAGCAGTTTCAGCAATATGGGCCTGACTAAACAGAGAAATGACATGGAATTCAATGTTTATCTCTTCAGAAGGATGCAGACAGCTCACTACCCACTCATTCAGAAGCACGAGGTGTGGCAGCTCTTAACTCTTTCTCTGATGTTGTATACAGTCTAAACAGCGGCTCTTAACAATGTTACCAAAGATGGAAAAGAATTTAAAAGGTCCAAATTAACATCTGCATCATGCAGCTGCCTTTCCTTGAATATGGTCTGAATACCAGGGAAGGAGTTTACCAATACTAAACTTCAAATAACTGGACTCTAACATGCAGTGTCTTAGAATGGACATAGAAAGAGAAAGAATCCAGTTCAGACCAGTGTGAGGCCAAGCTTTATTTTTCTTTTTTTTTTTTTTTCCCCCATAAATACACATCAGCTCTGATTTATTTGTATTATATTATTGCCCATGAGGCACAAAGGTTATATGTATTCCAGAACAGCTGCAAGAGCAGAAGAGAAAGGGGATTCTGGAGTTTAGGGAAAGGCCAGAGTGTGAGCAACGCTGGTCTCTCTAGATTCTCTAATATCAGTTCTTTCTGAGCCCCTCAGGAGGTGGTTTGCTTGTACTAGGATCAATATTTAGACTGCCAGTAGAGAAAAGATAAAAAGAGGAAACCCAGCAAGTGGATGCCATAACACGCTGATTCATACTTTAAAAATTCCATGGTGACCCTGGTAAATCAGCAGCAGCAGCAGTAAGGATTTTCTGTGGGTTCTCTGAAGAGAAGGGGAATTAAGTCCTCTTTTGCAGCTATCGCCTGGACATGTCTCAGAGCTGCGCCTTTCTCAGGGCTGCTGAAAGCCTTCTAATCCTGGCTACCACCTGCTCCAGCACATCATATTTCACAGCTCTGCAAGATTCTATCTTTAGTCTCTGAGTGGTGGGACATTTTAGATGGAAGAGGATTAAGCAGGCAAGCACATATTTAAGTGTAGCCTACAACTAGCCACAAATGTATTTTCTGCTTAAGCTGTTGGTATTGGCAAGAATATAAAACATAATTGCTGCTTTGCACTGTTTGATGAATTGTTTTTTATTAAGACATTAAGGAAGAGTTTTTCTAGCTAAAATAATAGTGATATTTGTTACAATAAAAGTTCATTACACCATGTTGTGTAATTTAACACTTGTTTGAACATTGAGGCTTGAAACTTGTTTGAAACTGAACCTTGTAAAGAATCATGAAGGAAAAAAATTACTCGACTGAAGAAAATGTGCCACACCAAAGTATTATTGATCTGCCAAAGTGACATTTGTTGACAAATGTAACTGGCTAAATCAAAGTGTGGGCATGGGGAGCTTTTAATACTGATATCACTTATGCTTCAGTTTTATAGTCTTAAAGCATATGTTGCTAAAATCACAGTGGTTTACTTCATCAGACGGTGTACAGTTTCCTCACTGTGCAGTCACAGCAATAGCAGGAACATGGTTTTATTTCATTTTGTGTTTTTGACAAAGACTTGAAGGTGTGTTAGGATCCAGAAATCATTTATATGAATCCTCAAGAACAGGTGATTTAAATTAGAAAGGCTTTTTCGTGGCTGAGTGCAACACTCATAGGCAAGTGTCTTTGCTTTTGTGAGGAATAGGTTTCTTGTGTTTTCTTTTTTCCTTTTTGGGAATGTTCTTCTTTTGGAACTGTGATGTGTCCTTATTCTGAACTTGGGTTTGGCAGAATATTTCCCTGTAGCTGGGATCCCTGCCAGAAAAGCATAGGGTGGGACAAAGGAAAGAATGGGCTAGCCTGAGGGAGAGGTTAGCAGCCTGTGGCCGAGGGTCACAGAAACTCAAAGTATGAAACCTTCACTGAAGCTTAGTTTTAGAAAATGAAAAATTATTTAAGGGACAATTCTACTGGCTCATGAGAGTATTCAGATGGAGGTGTTCTGAGCTGGACTCCTAGTTTCTGTGCTAAGTAGAGCTCCACTGATGGTAACTGAAGTCTTACATATTTATAGTGATAATAATGATACTCTGATTTGGACATGTTATTTCTTCTTTTTCTTCAGACCTGCAGGGTGTAGATCAATTATTTGAGGTGATGTATTTACTGCATTTTATTCTGTCAAGTTTCAGATTGTTTTTCCTTCTTTTTTCTTTACTTTATAAAGTTTAAAGAAAATCCACGTATCTGATCTTTCTGTGCAAACCCACAGTAAAAATCAGGCGGAATTTAAGCAAGTACTTTGGAATGAGGAGACAGCATTTCCTGGTCTGAAGAGAGATAAGGTTGAAATATATATGCACATCTATTTAAAAATCATAATTTGTTAATATGAAGTACAGTGCTGTGTTTCTTTAGGCAGCCATGGCAAAGACTTTATCTTTAATGAGCACAAAAGAGCTAGAAATGAGGACAACAGTCAAAAGTATTGTATCATATTTTTCCCCTCGAATAACTGACCCTTTGAGCAATTAGCCTCTAACTTCTATTAAACTTACTTGCATTTGGCTCTATTATGCTAGTAAATAATAAATGCTTTTATCTGATGTTTCCATTCCCAATAGAAAATAGTCCATTTATGATGAATAAAATTGTTGTTATTGCAGGGGTAGATGAGTTAAAATTTGAAGCTTGCATTACCCAGGAAGACAGACTTGATGGGCCTTTCCAACTATTTTGAGATAGTTGTTTCACTCTTCCAAATCCTGTCACAGTAATCTTGACTTTAAAGAGTAAGTGTTCAAAGCTGCAGCCACTTGGAATTGGGTGCATACCTACCACCGTTGTGGGTGTTGTGGATGGATGTAAGCTGTGTAATTACATATGCATTGTCCCCTAGCTACACATAGTCACAACATTTGTAAGAAATATTTTAACTGAAATTAGCCTTGCCTTTGGAGCAACCAAAGACTGTATGCAAACACTGCATCATCTCTGCCTAGAAGAGCAGTGAGAGCAGGAAAATAGGGTGTGACACCAACTGTTTGGCTTCTACATGCAAATGTATTTTCCAGACTTTATGAGTCATTTTGTGCATGGTTCAGACTTTATAAACTCATAGTTGTTTCTTGAAACATTGTTTGTTTTTCTAGTGAGACCTTCAGGGCAATTAATCCAGGGTAATCCATAGTAAATTCTGGGTAGAGCTAACCTGTCTTCTTGCATTGTTCAAGTTTGTCCACACCCCTTGCTGGGAAAATTGTCAGAATTGTCTGATTTATTAGTTGCTGCAATTGCTGGTGTGACAGAGTAGCTCCTCTTCCTCTGAGAATGCAAATGTTGTCCTTCTATAATAGGCAGTCATTATTTAGGGAAATATAGGGAGTTCTGGAGATTGGGAATATAAATAGCAAGACATAGTTTTCAACTTGTGTAAAGTTTCCTCATGTTGTGTGTACTGCCATATTAATTCACTCTTTTAAAGAATAGATATCCATGTAAATAGTGTTGGCATAGTGATAATTTTCTTAATTTGTGATGACTGTGGTCAAGTCACAGATATAGTGATTACCTCAGATAGTATTAACATTCCTCAAAGCCCTAAATATACACAACTCCTTTTTGTAAAGCTAAGATTCCCATGTAGTTTCTCATCAGGCTCTTTGTACAAGTATCACACTTGAGTTAAAGCAGAAGATCTATGCTGATGTATTTTAATTTCATCATAACCTCTCTTCTGTACCTCTAAGTATATGGAGGGAGAGAATCAGTCTTTATTAAAAGGATTAGGGACTCTTCTTTCTAGTCCTCTACCTTTATTGTTCTACTAGACCTTGTCAAATTTCTTTATAATTGCATGCAATTTATGTATATGATTTGAAAAGCGAAACCCAAATTCTCCTTTCAGATTTATTCATCCATCAACCCATCCCTCTAAAGTGATGTTACTAATTTGATTAACAAACAACAAAGCAACAAAATGGATATGCTATTCTTTGATCATATTTATAAAATCTTCAAGAAGGAAGCTGTTGGTTGTCTATATAACAGGGAAATTGAAGCTGGCTACCACTGAAATATCTCTCAGAATAAAGTTTTTAAAAACTTGTGGAGAAATTAATTACGGGAATGGCAGCTGTTACCCACAGCTGACCTTAAAATTGTTTTCCAAACTGATAATGTCCTATTAAAGCAGAAGAGATATGTGTGCAGAAAGTTCAGGATGAAGAATTTGGTCATAATTTTTGAAACCTCAGAAGAAAACAGAATAATTTGTACATTAACATCTAGCCTTCTGGTAGTGCATGGGGAAAGAGTTAGATTGGAAGTTGCATTTCAACATATCAGTGTAGAACCCAGTCTATATGAATTTTTAAAGCAACCTTTCAGGAATATTGATACATTCAAAATGTCAATCATATATTCAATTCACATCAAGGTAAATGCAAAACAGGTACTGAACTAGAACCAGTCAGAAATCAGTGTCCAAATTTACAGATGCAAAATAATGTATAAGCAAAAGTTAATCTTTATTGTTTTCTTAAATTGCTGAATTTAGAATTTAAACATTTTGTCAGCAAAGATACAGCTCAGAGAAAAGCAGTCTAGAATAAATAGAAGGACATGTTATATGGCAATGTTCTCACTAAGTAATGGAGCACAAAGCAGAAATCCCTCAGGTTTACGTCCACGTATCTTAATTAATGTAGACATGACCACAGAATGCTAAAAAGAAATAAAATCTCTGATACTGTAAATATGCAATAGAAACTCCTCTTAGGGTTAATAGGAATTTGTCTTTAAAAAACAAATTTAAAAAATTTAAATGCTCTATATAGCTATCTATACCATCCTCTAAATAGCAAGATCTATAGCTTTCTTACACACTGTCAAAATATATATGATGGAAAAATACATCTGCTTTGAGTGCATTTTGAATTATATTTGGAAGAACAAGCAATACATCACAGAAAATACTTTATTAAGAACTCCTACAGAGTGCAACAGAGATACAAACAATTATATTGCAACTCTCCCTATGCCTTGGGACCTCATATTTCTAAATAGTTCTACTTTAAACTGAAGTATTCCACAGTGGGAACATTCACAAAAGAAACACAAAAAACAATTAAGATTTATAAAATTCATGGAAGAAATTAAATCCATAAAACCCTGATATTTGAAATGCATTTTCAATTAGTCATCAGCATTCCTTGCAAGAAATGATCTGAGAGAAAAAGAATAACCAGCCCAAATTTATTATTTTCTGAATGCTGCCTGATATTTTGATTTCAGATTCTTTAATGGATTAAAGTGACACTCTGTAGTTCAGAATGGGACTCACCTGCAATTTCAGTCACTTTGAGTACAAATTCCATTTGTTTCCACTACAGTTAATTTAGAGAGGTTGACACTCTAAACTTGTAAGTCAGGTTCAAGGTGAATTTCTTATATTAGACTGACTACAAGAGGAATTTAGACTTAGTAGGTTCCTAATTTAAGTATCTCTTTTAGGTATGTAAGGCAAGGTTTCATAAATCTCAGCAAAATGCTACCAATTTGCAGGTATGAAGGGAAGCATATCTTCTTGTTCTTTATATTTCAGTAATATGGTAGAAGCACAAATGAGCTCTGAACTCTGGTATTTTCCAGCTTGTATGAAAGGTCTTTTGATTCTGAAATACCTTGCTTTCCACTGAAGTTGTTTATCATTCAGATCTTCACTTGTACTTTCTAATGATCTTAGGCAGTTTATTTTTTTATTAGCAGAACCTTTGACACTGCCCTTCAAATGTTTAAACGAGTAGCAAAAGCTTACATGCATTAAAAGCATGTACACCTATCCGCCATAGAAGAAAAAGGATAATTTTAAAGTATTAAACCAAACAAATAAGTACTTGTTTGACAAAGCCACCCCAAAGCCTTGCTGGAAACTAACACATGATATGACAAGTGGTTTATTTTTCATACCAGTATCTTTTTTGCTATTGTGTATTCAAGTTATGGCACTTGATATTAAATTGCACAGTCTAAAACACACAGCTCTGTGGGCTATAATGATCTGTCTCTGCTTTGCCCAGACTGAAGTAAACATCATACATGTGGTACTCATTTCACATAAATTTCAGTTTCTGATCGGTGGTTACTGTCATTCTTTCAAGATAACAAACACAAAATTATGAGAGAGCGATGTGGTGCAAAGTAGCCTGGAAGTTATCCACAGAACACGTCTTTTATATCTCAAGTTGTAATCCAGCTCACAAGAATGCCTTTTATGTATGAAGAAAGAGGTTATTATCCTATCAGTACACAATCTGTTAATAACAAACATCAGGGGAGAGCAATTCATTTGCCTTGACAACTTTGCTGAATAGGCTTAGAAACTGTTCTGAACAGTGAAATACATTAAGAAAAAGATGGTATTTATGACAGAAGACAGGAAAGGGAGCTTTCCTTATGGAATTTAGGAAACTTCAGCCAGCCAAAACATAGCAAAATATTCAAAATACATTTGCACGATTAATGAAAGACAGGCCTTCATTTTTCACCTCAGATTTAAAGGTGAAGGCCATATCATTTGGTGACACATTTTTCAAGGAATGATATTGAAAAGCTATCAGTTTTACTCAGTCAAAAGCATAGGCAGATCTGAGTTCCTATGAAAAGCTGGTCATTTTATTGGTCTGACCTCTGATTAAATTTTATTTCAATGTTGTTAACCCAAATAATCCATTTTTCTCAGCCTCCATTTCTGCATGCTCTGTTCCTATCTGACCTTTGTCAAGAAGCTTTGTGGAATAAGAGATGGAAACAACTTACTCATGTCTACATAAGCCTAGAGGCATGGCTGGCTGATGTAATAAACCTCCAGATTTTACTGTATGTGTTTGCTGCTTTCAATATTATAGTTGTATTTTTATGTATATATATACACACACACTCCTATACAGAAGGGTATTTTTGCTACCAAATATCCTTCTTGCTGATTATTACCATAGTTTTGCCAATATTAACATTTAGAGCTAATGAAACAAGAAATTATAAAAGAAGAAAAAGATTAAAACAATTATGGTGATCATTATTTTGTGGTACCTGAAGAAGTGGTTGCACAGCCAGATAGATATATCCGAACAATTAAGAAATTCAGATTTTCTAATTGTATGTATCTTGTACAGTGGGATTTGTACGATATGGTAGATTTGTAATATATTCTTGCTCTTTGTAACAAAGAAGTCTGAAAGAGCTTAGCAAAAGAGGCTGTATTCACTTTCAGTCAATAAAAGGAGGTTCTCCTTAAAAGCTGAAGAATTTCATAAATAACAAGCGTTGAAACAAAGCTTGAGAATTCCTTCCTTCCTCTCCCTCACCATAAGTGCTAAATCTGAGAATAAAATCCGTGTTTTCTCCAAGTCTAGAACCTTCGTTACTTTCCTCTCATGGAAGCTGCAATCATGTTCAGAGACATGCAGTTACAGGTGGGTGTCAGAGGTGCTGCTTGGGAGGCAGAACCTGAGCCAGCCACATGAGGCCATAGGGCTATGACAGCTGCTCAGAAAATATCTGTGTCTAAGATGGTGAGCATGTTATAGACTTTATCAATCTGGGTAAGCACTTCAAACAATAATACAAAAGTCCCATTGTTAACTCTGACTTTGCTTGGTTGCCTGTAACATTCCTATCCCAGTCTCCTGCATTAGTTTTTTTTTTTATGAACCTTTTTTTGTACCAAGAATATGTATCTCCCACCTGCAATTTTACAAGTGTGAAATAACAAATTTGCAGCCAATCTTTAGTGAAAACAGGCCTAACAATTTCTTTTGCTATTATGTTGTACAATAAAGTTCCTGCCCTAGCTTGCGTTTTAAACTCACATGCAATATTTTCGAAGAAACAAAGTGAGTTAAATCACATAATGTAACATATAGTTTTCCATTTATGAAGAAAAAGTTACTGTCTTTAATAGACAAGATAATTCAGCAATCTAATTAAAGTATTATTGATCCGTTATAATTACACAACGAAATTATTGACTGCAAGCTATTTTGAGTATAATTATTTATTCACATCTCATGTTTTGGGTTTTTCTGTAATGAACTTGTCAGCTGATGCTTGCATGCTGAAGTCTGCTATTTATGTAAAAAAAGACAGGTAAAAGCAAAAATCCAGCATTTCCATTTGTAAAGAGAAAACATTTTCTGTAAGGATCCAACATTTCCTCTCTGCAGCACTAAAGAGGGGAATCCATGTGGGATAATTAACTTAAAAAAATTCAACAAACTGTATCATAGGTTTTTGTGAAGAGCACAGACAGCAGATAACATAATGAAGATAATTGCTATTGGATCTGGATTTCTGACTCATCAATCAAACGATGAACTTACCCACTCTATTTTGTTAGAATGCATCATCTTACTCAGATAAGAGCTGGAAATCCTTGGTAAGGAAAGCATTATCTGTGAAGAGAAGGCCAATTATGTACTAAATCACAAAGATGGAACTAGTTGGGAAAATATATTTTGCATCTGTTGCTATCTGATAGATGGGGGGAGAAGCAGGTAAAATATTTAAAGATTAATGTTTTTTCTATCCCAATGGTATTTTTTGTTATCAATCTTGTATCTTTAGGATTAACAGTTCATTAATATTAGACACATGGATGCCTTATGGTCCAAATTTCTATCAGAACTCCTACACAAGCTGAAGGGAAATACACATGTGCCTTCAAAAATTCACATTTTCATTACCAACTGGTGACTAATAGACACAGTTATCCAAATCATATGTGCAGCAAAGATCAAGGATGTCAAGGTCTGAAGACCAAAAAAGCTTTGCTCACAGGTACATTTTTAAGTTTGATTTCTTATGATAATAACAGTCCTTATTCTAGGGCTTGGGTTATTAGGAAGTAGGAATTAGATTCTCCAAATAATAGAAAACATCCACCTCTACAAGTCCACACACAAAAATATTTTATTCTCATTCATTTCAGCTTCAATGAATTTTAGGTGGCCTTTCTTCACAAAGATGATCTTTCTGTAAGAGTGAGGACATACTGGATCTTCTGATTCAAATGAAGAAGATTGAGAACTGTCAGTTTTGCAAGTTCACACAGAAGCAAGTAAGTGGAATTCAGTGAGATCCTTTGTTGACACAGAATCAAATACTTTATCATATTTTTTGTCTGGAAATTTGTCTTCATTTGTCGTCAGAAAAAAAAACAGTGCAGAAAGAAATATTCAGAATAGATGATTTTTCCAGGTAGCTATGGACATTTGAGAGACACAGGCAGCTACATGCATGCACACAGACCCACACCTACAATATTAAACTGTTTTGACATATATATTAATAGTGTCTTGCCTTTTCACTAATGGCTTTCATCTGAGAAGATCCTAAAGAGCCCTATAAAGTGTCAAACATATAGAGTTCTGCTGAAAACCTTTTTGCTAGTACAAAAGGAAGGAAGTTAAGCCAAAGGCAGAAATATAAAAATCCTTCTGTTTAAAAATTGTATGTTTGTTCCAGGAAGACCCTGCTAACTTTGAAAAGTCACACTAGATTTTATTTTCTCTCAACGCTTCCTGAGGAAGATGATCTCTTTCACCTAAGTAAGTCTGAAAAGATTGATGTGGAGACAAGTATTTTGAGCCTACTTCATAAGCCATTAGCAGCTGAGACATATTATGGAACTTTTTTTCACCCTCAGTATGTTCTCAAGGTCTTATTCAATGTTTCTCTTCTCCCATGCTGAGCTAAGGAAAATTTACTGGTGACATCAGTTGTCCCTTAATGGATATTCGTAGTTATTAGATTTTGTTTCCAACCAAAGTGGAGAAACAACAGCAAGTACTTTCTCACATGGATGTCTGAGCTAGTCTCTGTGACTTAAAATGTTATACAGAGAGCAGGAAACAAAAAAGTTACCAGTCATATAGCCCAATTAGCAAAACAGCTAATAGATAATGCATAAAAAATAAGTCTAGCATGGGCTGAAATAACTTCTACCAAATACACTTGAAAACTGCAGAAATAAGCATTTTTGGTTCTCATTTTGGAATTGTTTCTTAAGAAATGTTAGACTACAATTCTGTTAGTCAAAATAATTTTTTATGCTCTAGTGAATTATCTACAGCTGTTTGAAAGGTGATGGGCTTATTATTTATACAGTGCCAACAGTAAACTAAATGCTCAAGACCTTCACCGTTTGGAAGATTTTTGTAATTGTAAGTATGATATGTTGCCTAAAATAACTTTTTACTTTTCAAGAACTTGGTTAGAGCTCACGGTGGTTTTTTTTTTAAAAAACAGTCCATCTTTAAAAGCCCTAAATACTTACTGGTTTGCTTTTATTTCACAGTTTCGATGTAGCAAACAATATTTCTGGTTTTCTATCTGTTGCAGCTATTGCCTGTGGATGATTGTTAGACTGACTTGACACTTTTGTACTGGAAGAAAACGACCCAATCGAGATGATATGACTAGTCTGAATTGCTCAATCTTTTCCCAGAAGCCAAATAATGATTCCATTTTAAAGTGAAGAAGACATGTTTTTAACTAGAATTGCATGCATTAGAAAATATTGTGAGTAAGACACTTCTTGCAAGACTCTAGCCCTAATGAACTCAATGAAAAAACCTCCACCATCTAAATTAAACATATCTGGACTTTTAATATAGCCTTCTTGAGATGCATATTGGTATGAAATAGTCAATGAGGTGGCAGTGCTACATATTCCTTTCTATGTACTTTTGTTCTAATGTCACTGTCTGAAAGGTTTTTATGAGCCAGACATGATTCAGCATGTTCCAAATAAGTATGCATTGTATTCTCTAATAGAGACATTATCTCTGTTCTTATTTCCATTTAATTTTCCCCTTATAATAAAATAAATCATCCAAATTGAAATGTGTTTCAGGGGGTTTTAGTTGTCTGGTTGCCATTGGTTTGGGGTTTGTGTGCTTACAACTATTACATTTTAGAAGAATGAACAGATGCAAGATTTCTCACAAGAGAATTCTTATCACATTTTATTTCCAGTTCCGATCCCAAACCAGATAGCTGAGTAATGAATACATATTGAACAAGAAAAAAAAAAAAAAAAACAACTTCCAAAAATATCAGGGTTCAGCAGAAAATGCCTGTCTATTTCATACGCAACATTTTGATATATTTAAGATGTTATGATGCTAAATCCCCTCAGAGGTATCTTAAACTAGGGTTTTCTAAAGAGCCTTAGGGTATAGGGAGCAGTTGCCTGCTTTCTTTATTCCTCCTAGCTGTATTATCTGGCTTAGCTTCAGAAGACCTAAAGGTTTTTCCCATAAATATTTTGTCAAACAGGGTTGTTTTGTTGTTTTTATTTTGTTTTGTTTTGTTCTGTTCTGTTTTGTTTGTTGTTTTTTGTGTTTTTTTTTTTTTTTTATCTTACAATCACTAGTTACAAATTCAAAGCATCTTAAAATGAAATTGCTTTTTGATTCCTGATTTGTGGGAAGTGTTTGAACTGTTTGTGAGGTATTAGCATGATAAAATGTATCAGCTGTTAACGTGCTAAAATTAAAGTTATTACTTTAATGCTTTTAACATTGAAGTTTGTATATATAGTTATTTATATTTCTGATAATTAGGCCTCATGTTGGTTGTTACTATTTTTATTATTATTATGGTTAAAAATAGGGTATAAATGTATCTGAAGAAAGTCTAGGCTAATTCCGGAACAGATTATACAAATGTGGAAGTGCAGACAAACACTAATTTTTAGCAATACCCATAAAACCCTGTAAAATGGACTTTGAATTCTTTACATGTTTTGTGACTTGTATAATAATACAAGTTAGTGGATTGGCAGCATTGAGGAGTAGTCCTCATCCTCCTGCAAACTGCAGTGCTAGTGTGCTCCATCAGGGACCCACACACAATACTCCATCAGAATATCTTTAATTCTAAGATCACACTATTAGTGTATAAGCTGAATATTATCAATATTATCACCCTTTATATGTATTTTTATCACTGATTCCAGAAGCAGCAACAGCTTCCTTCAGGCACTATACAACAGAAAATTATGTATAATACTTGCTCTGAGGAATCTGCTGTATATAACAGCTATGTCTAATGTAGATGTGGGTTAAGGTTTTTTCTTGGCTTGGACATATTTTTTTGCCCCCTCAGTTAATAGAAGAAAGTGACATTTTAGTATCTTGACTTTGGCTACCTCATTGTTTTGTCTACATACACATACACTCATCTCAGGCTGCTCACACCCACCCTTTCACCCGCCCAAATACACACAAAGCTAATCAGAGTGCTTTTAAAATACAGTAATTCCTTACTGCCTAACCATGATGGCAACCCTGCCAGCTCATTTGGTTCACCATGAATAAAATACATAGAATACCCCACTAGTGAATCTTTTGCTTAAAATGAATGTTATTTGAAACCACAGTATTAAAGCTTTTGGTAGTTGAGATATGTTGTCTTCATCGTGATTCTGTGATAGTGTTAACAGAATTTGAGTTCACAGAGTTCAAGATAAGTCAAGATCATGAAGCACTGCAGACCAAATGTGCTAATCTCCTCTGGAATGTTGCCTTATCCCATCTGTAAAGTCTGTATTTGTGCTGAAGACATAACAAAGAGATTTTCTGCTTTCAGACACACTGAAGGTATTTTAAAGACTCCTCATGCAAGGGATCTCATTTATCATTACTGCATTCAGATATTAATTTTGTAAATGAACATTTCTATATATCACCTAGACACTGGAGATTTTCATCTCTTTCTCCACTCAGGGAATCAAAGAAATCAAACAAATAAAACAATAAGGGTTTTTTTATCATTTTCTTTTTATTTATGAAAGAGGAAAAGAATAGCAGAAATAAGATATTGAGAACTGTACTTCTGTGTCATGGTTTAGGCCGTAAATCAGCCATGCAGTTTGCTACATGGAGAATCAAAAGAATGCAACTCCCACAGGTTGAGATAA